>VMBQ01001575.1:60129-123982 GCA_007657795.1 Dreissena rostriformis
GTAACAGGGCCACAATTTGTGTCGTTTGAGCATACAGAGAGTAGTCCGGAATTCCTTACACTGAACAGTGCTACATCCTTTGAATTGAGCACATACGCAGTGATGTAGCAAAAATTCAGAGGTTGTTTCTCGAATCAGCTTATTAAATATTCGAAAATATTCATGCGTGTCTGTTGGCGGTATGTAAAAGTCACTAAGATGAAAACTGAAACAGCTACTCCTAAAAGCGCATTAGTGCTCTATACCTATGTTTATGTTAGCGTTGTTGACACCGTGTGAACTGCTCGGGTAACAAGTAAAGCATAAACAGCAATGTTTATATACTTTTATTCCTCCATATACAAGATACGAAGATAATTGTATATTTTGAATTTGTATATGGTGTCAAAAATCAAAAGTTTTGTACACGGAACTTTCATTATGAATTTATATTTTTGGTGAGATAGTCATTTGATATTAGAAAAAATATTCCTTTAATATGATGGTGACTGCAAATTTTCTTTATATTAAGTTCTCATTACCATTTTCATCATACTTTCTATGCTTTCAGAACTTCCAAAAAGCATGTTGTTTTTATTTTGTCTTAGTTATTTCTATGAAATAATAAGGATGATAAAAAGTGCACACAAAACTCGACCCGTGCGCTATGACACACACTTTATAAAGTTGAATGGCGTGTGTTCATTTCAAACTTGCGATTGATTTTCAAAAATGAATTGCGTGTTAAATTATGCAATAGCGAACATCTTCAGTGCCTTCAGCGCTTTGATTCATTCTGTGTACATTCGTTACCACATTGACCTTTGTTTGTAAAAGTCCCTGATTATCATAAAACAACGTTTTTGTCTTACATATAGGCCAACACTGGTGACACGAGAATATTTAAAGCGCTTCGGGTCAAACACGTTTGATCGCAGCACTATGATATCTCAAGTTCATGGGGAATCCAATGCAGCCATGACCGAGTGTGAACTTGATTATCCCCAAACTGGATCAGTTTTAGCACACGTTTGCCGAGTCAGTGAGAAACCCCAAAAACATAAAAAAAATACTGCAACATGCAGCCTACAGCATTTTATATAAATGCACCCTTTCAAATGAAATAGGTATCTACGTTGAAAATACAGCCAACATACAATCGATTTACCTCTGTTTACCGAAACAAACAGTCAAGTGTTGTTAGAAACCGCATGCCGGTGTGTAATGATCGAATCATGCGTTGTAATATTAACCAATCAAAACGCTTTGATGGTCGCCTGACCTTGGCAGCGAGCGAGTCCAATTTTATTTGGGTGTGCATGATCTCTATTCTCAAATTAAATATAGTTTATCCCCGAATTTTTACATATGTTTTCAATTATTTATTATTTATATTATTAGTAAATACTTAATATGTATTTTGAAATCATGAAATATAACTTATCAAAAATTAATTTCTAATATTTTATTTTTCATTACCTGATATAAACGATGGTTTGTTCCAAAATATACATGACGAAATCCATGAGTTTAATCATTTCATGACGCGAAAAAGTAGGATTTCGTGATTTTTCAGTGTTATATAGTGGCTGATATCTTCATTGCGAGTGATTAAGATTGTAAAAGTTCATCTGCAAGCTACTTAGTTGCAAAAGACATTCCGAAGTGGACGCATTTTATTCATCTGTCAGACAGAAAACGGTGAATCATCCGAAGTTAGGCTACTGTACCCAACCCAGGAAATCGAAACCCGCCGTGTTAAAAAGGTAAGGAATATTTGTATGTTGTCAATCGTTGAGGGTCGTTACATGTATTGTTAAATTACTTGACTCGTGCCAGTATTCATGAGTATAGTGTTTACATTAGAATTGAAAATTTACATTAATATGGATATCAGGCCTGGGCTTCCCATGGCTCAATATTTTCTGAAGCCAATTTTTTTCCTCGATTTCACACATTTTGGCTGTGTAATCGGGTTTCATGAAGAAAAAGTTGTAGCCAACATAATTTTCTTTTTGCCAAATAGATCAGTTTGCAGGCATTGTGTGATTTTGCAAATGGCAGAGTGAGCTCTGGTTATACATGTTTTAATAGGCCTACCATCAAAATTGAAGAATTGCTGAGTTTTCTGTCTCAGGCTCTTGTGTTTTGAGGTACATATGTAAAGAGACTCAAGATTTAAGTCTTAAGTTCTCAAGAAAGACATTCTCGATTAATAACTCATTTTCTTTTATACCTTATGATAAAATATGACATTTCTGCAGTGAAATAACAGCACTGAAAAGAACAAAATTGTTCTTTTCACCGGTGAAAAGAACAAATTTTCGGAATTTCTTTTTCTATTTTTAGATTATCATATCAAGATGTACTTCCCTTGTTTATATCCTTGTTTATTATTTTTTTCTATGATCACGAGCAAAATAAAATCGATTATCCACCGAATCCAACATATTTTCTTTTAATTTTATGCCTTTTTTACCGTTTATTTACATTGTTAAAGGGTTTAACTGAAGAATTTCCCTGGAATAATGACTTCATTTCGTCAACAAAATGACGTCAAAAATGAAGTCATTTCAATGTATAGAGGCAAGCCACTGTAGAGAGGGTCACTTTTCAGCGAAAGGGAAATTATAATTATTTTCTTGAAAAAGGGGCATAAAAGAAACGGAAAATTTGTTCATGTCAGTGTAAGATCGTTTGTTATTTCACTCGTGATCATAGAAAAATAATATTTTCACTCGTGAAATAACAAAC
The DNA here is from genome assembly GCA_007657795.1 of Dreissena rostriformis. NCBI lineage: Eukaryota > Metazoa > Mollusca > Bivalvia > Myida > Dreissenidae > Dreissena > Dreissena rostriformis. The sequence continues at coordinate 62,863 of VMBQ01001575.1, forward strand.
GATCTTACACTGACATGAACAAATATCCTCTATGTCTGTCCTCTTGGCGACCCACTTCTTTTTTCACAATTGCTTCTTAAATTATAAGGGTTGGTGTTATATGAATGGGTTAATATTATAATGCAATCTTTTAGTTAAACAGTAACATCATACATGTACATAAAAAATCTACAGTCTGATCTACCTGCCAGCAGGGATGGAGACTTACTTTTTACTATTGGTTGCCCGCACGGGCAACCATCTTTAGTATTTTGATTGCCCAGCTAAAGAGTTACGAGCCCAGAAATATGTACATGTCGTCTCATGTGTTTCTAATACATTCTTTAAATAAAATAATAGATAATTAAATAACATTGCTGACTTGTCACACTTTCAATTCATAATGTATTGCCTGAATTGAATCATTTCTTATGCCTAAATAATGAATATTATTTAACTCATTATTGATCCACAGTCACCTATTGTTATTTAAGCTTAAAACAATCAAAGTTGCCCGGCGGACTACCAACTTTTGAAGCTGAGTTGCCCAGGCCAAAATCTACTTGCCCCGGGCTCACGGGTAACCACTAATTTCCATCCCTGTGCAGCCTACCCATCTGCCCTGCTATGGGTCGGGTTATCCCTAACAAAAATTTTGTATAAGAATTGTCATGGCATATTCTTGTTCATTTAGGGGGCCAAAGTTCTGCCACATTCTTCCCAGGTAAAGATATATAATTTCCCACCAAGTTGAAACAAAAATCCAAATTAATTATTATATACATGTATTTAAACTATTTCTCTTTCAAATTTGCAGAGATGGCTAACCGAAAGATTCAGTGTGATAAGTGTGGTAGGCAGTCGCTGATGACCGCTCTCAATACGTTTGTCGATGCTGTGAACACCATGGACGATAAAGTAATGGTGCCAAGTCGACTTAGAGACATGGAGCTACGAGGTGAAATACCAAACAGTTCAATACATCGACTGAACACTACCCTGGAAGAGAACAATAACAATCCATCACCAGTGCCATTTTCACCCCGTTGTGGTGAAGACTTGTACAGCTATTACAACATGATCAATGCGGTGAAAGGTGAACTCATCACTGGTACAAAGGCAAAAACAATGAGTGATTCTTCCCTGGAAATGGAATTCTTGAGTGACGATTCTTCGGATGACAGCGGTGCGACAGACCCTGCTCACAAAACGGCGCAGGCTTTCCAGTATCATTTACAAGGACTATTTTCTGTGCTGCACCAGCTTACGGACACGGCAAAATATCTGGGAGATGCATACGAGCAGCAAGTTGATTCAGGGCGAAAACCACAGAAGTTTTCTTTCTAACATGGATACTTTGAGGACTTCATATATGTCAGACCAGTTAACACAATTACAAATTATAAAAGAGTGTAAACTGTGCAATTCGTCCGCATTTTGAGAAAATATTCTCATGTTTCAATTTGCTTTAATATTCAATCTTAGATCTAATGTTGCAGGTGGTGTAATGCATTGGTTTTGACGGCTGTTGCTGTATTTTAATGTTAATAACTAATGGTTTTTCTCACAGTTTGGTAGAATAAGAATTTTGCACATACAAAACAACACTCCACTGTGTTTTTTTTCACCATTTTTGCCGGGGCCCTTTTGATTGGGTATAATTGCGTTGCTTGACATAAATTTGAAAATTGGTTTTGCTTTTTTTTTGGCTAACAAATACATGTACTTGAAAATTGAAAATACCAAGTACTTCCAGTATTTAATGTATAAAATAAAAGTGTACAATTACCAACAAAGTACAAGGAGGAAATAACACAAATCTGTTTTAACATTTTTTTGTCAGGCTTTTGAAAATGGCTTCACATCTGTTTCTTTTGTATTGCATTCGCTTGCAACAGTATTTTAGTAAATCCACCCTTTCAAATGTTTTCTGACAAATGCTTGTCTGATGTTGCATTTCATCTGCAAGCCAAGTTTTTCAGACAGATTGTAGTTGAATATTTATTTATCAATCCAAAATAAACCGATCCCGTGTTTTTCTTTACAGGTAACTAGCCTGACTTAAGATAAGAGACATACAGTGCATACATATATATAGATTGTAGACAATACTAAATAGAGTAATCAAATAAGTGCACATACATTTAAAATGTCAAATATATGACTGCTTGTTTAGTCATTTGCCTCTGTCAATGTATTGTTACATTTCATATTGCTCAACCACTAATGTTCCTTATTATATTGATTTATTGCAAAAAAGTTGAGGTTTTGCTTTGCATGATTAGTCATTTTGTGTTCAAGGTTCAGCGGTCCTGGAATTTACTGTTACTAATAATATATAATAATTGTTGTTCGTTCGTATTCTTTTTCGGTCTTTTTGATCTGTATATTTTCCCTGCGGTCAATGAAAATGCTTTTTTGCTGGATTTTTCATTGAAAATGTCTTCCGAAAGCTTAAATTTAAACTATTGTACTAACTTTATATGGATTTCCTACAATTTATATTTAAATTATAATTTATTATTATTAAAGTGCTTATTTATGGATATTTGCTCTTTTTGTCACTTTTTAAATATGTGTATTTATACAATTTACTTATAAAGAAATAAATTATATGACACATAACAGGGTTAATTATAATTGCAGAGGTTTCATAATTACATTTCAATTCCTATCCATCTTCATTGACAGAATCACATAAGTTAACGAATGTGAAATAGTTTGTTTGAACTTGTTGACATGATCTTGCTATTTTGCAATCGATTTTAGAACAATATAAGGTAAAGACCTATAATTATTAAGGTAAACTAAAGAAGGTAGAAATTTCTAAATATTTTTTCTAAATCTAATCAATGTCTTAGTATATCCACATAATTTTAACAATCAAATTGTGTTTTTTAACTACAGTATGCGTTGAAATGCAGGTATATCAAAATGGTACGGGCTGCTGCAACCTTATATTTTACATAATTTCTGTTCCTACTGTTACAGTCTGTACATGTATTTTGATATTAAACCTAGCTGTGATTCGGTTCAATTGGAGAGAACAATTTGTCTACATATTTACGGAGCAGAGAACAGTTCGTAACTTGATCTTAAAATAAGCGTCAACTTCTCAACGAGGTGTGTCCCGGCAATATAGGCCATTTAGCTATTTGGAGAGACTGCAGTTATTATATTTCACATACAGTTTGTCTCAAATCTGGTTTAAGTAATACATGTAATTTGTCAAATTACATTTATCTTTTTTTTCTGTCAGTACACGTTTGTTTGTAAAAGTAAATTCCGTGTTCCACTCTCACTACGAATGCTATGCGAAGATATACACTGTTCCAATTGCAAGACACTCGAGGTGTAAAGTACTACTATTGTACTTCAGTTCTGTAACGACTGCGTTAAAGAGACGAATAGTTTACCTTACAAATGTCAATAATTGAGTATTTAATACCTCACATTAAATTGTCCTTTATCTATACGGCCGGTTTGGTACCGTTACAAGCGATAAGGGCAATCAAGAGGATACGGACCGGTCACTATTTTCTTATATGGAACGCGTATCCCTAATATAGAACACAGCGGCGGTATCGCGTTATCATATATCCTTGTGGACACGTGCCATAATGGGAAATGTTCGTATGAATATTTAATTTCCAAACAAGATCTCAGGAACTTAAAATCCGACTTTCATTTATTTGCAACATGCCTACAGGGTGGACATGCGCGTATTTTCAGGTCGTTCCACTTTAATGATTCCTCGGTGAGGTATTGCCCGTTGATTGATAATATGTTTTTTTCTTCTCATTATTTGTTTCCAATCCTCCTCCCCCGTACGCAGCAGTGTTAACACTGATTAGCATATCTGATTAATGTGAGTTAAACACCAACGCATGGTTGTCGGCCCGATAATGCTGCGTTTACATTATGTTCCCGGCAGCCACGGCAGTCCCGTTTGTCCGAAACGTATCGCACCGTGTGACTGTTGCAATTTTTAAACTTAATCCAAGGTTTGCTAGGTTGTGCTAAGTTCCTCACGGTTTATCAAGGCATCCGTGACGTGCCGTCGAAGCGAAAACGCGGCCCTTCGACGGTGCGCTTAGTTTTCATCCACGGTCTACCACGGATGTATAATGTTGCTTGAAGGTACGATGCGTGCTGTTAAGTTCCCGCACGTTGTTTGCGTTTGTCATGCAGGTGTGATACGTTGTACACGTTTGTCATTCATTTGTCACGTTCTGTCAAGGTACCGTGCTGATCAAACGTGGACATCCGAGAGGTTTCGGGCACGATTGTGCTCCCGGTATAAAAGAAAACTCTCAAGCAACAGTATTTATTATAACAAAATAATTCCAGTGACATGGATGAGAACAACGAGGATGATTTTGTGTTTGCCTGCTTATTTGCATGGGGCGGATCAACAGGAGCAGTGGGTTCTTCTTGATCGTATGGTGGTAGGTATGGACTTTCAGGTTGCTCATCAACTTGAGCGTCCTTTGCAGCACAGGGAGCCTTTGTTCAGCGCTTTCTTGGTGGCATTATACTGATCGAGTATTCAGACTGAAATGAAAGTTTTCTGAATAGCACGGCTTTTATATACTCGTCTTAAGACAGCGCGAATCGTGTCAGACCGTACAACAACTCAACTGGCCGTAACGCATCTGCCTGCAAAACGCAACACACCGTAACGGGTCGGAATAAACACGTAGCAAAACGGCTGTCAATTATCCTAGCTTGCCGTGGTAATCTTGACAAAACGTAACAAAACTTGATAGAAACTTAACATGCCGGAGAATAAATAGGATTCCCGTCAGAGTACGGACCCTTTTCGGGTTCTGTTACGGCCTGCTACGTAATGTCAAGTTTTGTTGCGTTTAAAAAGTTCTATCACGTTCTTATTTCCGCCGTGGCTGCCGTGGCACATTTTTTGACAGTTTAAAATGTTGGCAAGGTAACCACGGCAACCCCGCTGTGTCACGTTTGGCTATCCCGTTCCCCTACGTTGCCTCACGTTCATCCCGTTTCCTCCACGGTGGCCCCGAAACGTGCTTGCCGTGGTCGCCGGGAACATAGTGTAAACGCAGCATAAGTCACGCGATTAAACATGAATTATAAAATTAAAGCTGCTTTCGCAATATACATGAGTTTAGAGTGTTTACAAGGACGGATATTGACGAATTCAACCAGTCGATATTAACATGCTACTATTTAAAGAGCACTTTGTTATACTGCTTGTTTACAACAGCTTGCTCGCAATGTAACACTGAATTGGCATTTTGACACAGTGATACATTGACAATTTCAAGTATTCTTATCCACCAACTAAGCGTTTTGAATGTAAATTTCTATAATTGGAATGGTGTACACCACTTTCGATTGAAGCAAACACCCTGTCTAGAACCAACCAGTTTTGATGATATGTGATATTCTGATGTCTTAGAATATGTTAGTGACGATCGGTCTCTATATAAGCCTCATTGACGTTAGGAAACGGTAGATTTCAGTGACATAGAGATATTTTTTTAAAGCAAATGAAAGGCCAAAAATAAGACAAAACCCGACACCGAAAGCGATGAGTTGGTTCCTGCTTGTTTTGATTCATTTAATGTAATAATTTTCATTAATCCAGTTAAAGGCATTGTGATTTCAACATGTTTACGCATTTGGGGCAATTTTTAGGATTAGCAAGTGAATCAAAAGCAGTTCAAAAGGGTCCTAGGTGATAGTATAACTGATACAGTGCAACGCCCATAAGTGCAGATGGTTATTAATGGCATGAACACACAATAAACGAACCCAAGTATACAATTAATTTATCCAAAAAAGCATTATTTTAGGTGACAGCGAACTGCTATCACCGCATAACAGATACAATATAGGTGTATGGCATGAATTTGAAAGAAAGAAAAATGATACAATATATATTTTGTTCCTAGTCCGTATTTTTGTTCAGGTGTAAGTCGTTGAGCCGGTGTCACCATGGTATTTAAGCACAAGGTGTAGGCTTGAAAGGGAATGGCGCATCATGACAGCCCCTCTTGGCCTGTCTGTCCCCTTCGAACTTACACGTGTGTGTCACGTGGTTATAGACCAAGCCCCTCAGGGTATCGCACAGGCAAAACTTGTTAATGCAGTTGATGCCATTCCGTCTGCAGCAGTCAAGTGGCGACACTTGACTCAAGCCTTTTGGTCACATACGTTGGGTGAATGGGACTCGACACACTGTCCGCCAAATGGGACTATGGAATTAAAACATGCAACCTCAAATTGTAGTTTGAAATTGACTTTTTCAAAACTTCAGAAACACAATTTATTTAAAAAGTGACTTAAATTACATTTTCTTGGGGTTGCTAGGTCTTCGATGTATGTAACTAATGTCAATTGTATCATGCTATTCCCCGGGGATTTTTTTCGACGATGTCAAACAACGTTTATCCTACCAAGTTAAAATTCCTGCTACAAGCGCGAATAAAATCAGGATAATTATCTGTCAACGTTAACCTTAAATGGGAAATATTTCATCAATAGCGAATTCCACTACACTACGGTACCATAGTGCGCATACGTTTACCATGACTTCATGCACATTCACTAATACTTGTATTACTACTACTTATTTTCACGCGCACGCAAAAGAGGCTGGGTCATTTTATTTAATTTATATAAAATATATATTTAACTTAGTGTTTATTAAATTGAAACCCCTGAGGAAAGCAACCATTCAGTGAATACTTCATAAAATATAATGTTTTTTTTTTAAATATAATATCGTATAAGCCGTCGATATGCCCCTTTAATATGCCGGTACGGCGAGCTCATTGTACTGGTCCGTCAATCAGAACAGAGTTGATATCCCAGCCCGACCAAGTAACTCATGTTGATATTACTCATCAAATTGTGTCCATGGCCTTGTCCGTCAAGTAGGCGACCTACCAGTATACGATGTGAACTATGTTTAGGCTTCGTTTAAATTATGGAAGACTACTTACTGACACTATCGCATTTGACCGCCGCCCCATTACACGTATTCTACTTCTGGGCCTTTTTTCTTGCCTGCATTTTAAGACACCATGTAATATGCAAAGGGCAACCCTATTAACATTTCGGCCAAATAGTTCACAGTGATTTATAGAAAAACGACTTAGATAGAAAAAAAGAAGTCCGATCCCGTTGAAATACATATATCTACCGGTAGTTGTTTTTATCAGTGCACACATGTTTGCACTCTGGATTATCGACCTTTATTGCATAAATTGCACTCTTCCGGAGCTATCCGGAGATGGTCGATGTAACACGATTGACATGTTTGTGCAGTCTCCATGCAGAGTTGTCGTTCGTTGCTCTCACATACACGTAAATGTAATGTAACCGTCGTGCAAGAGATTGATGTTTGTGCTGTTAAAGTGCGTGCTCCACCCACACTAGGCATTTCATTCGAAGTTGTAACACATACAAGACACTCGAGGCGTTCAGTACAATTTGTACAGACGAAAATGAATACCAAACAGTCAGTCTAGCGTGTGCACGTGCAAACGTTTTGTACATATATATTTAATGTTTTGTACTGCATTACTGTGTTTTTATGTACAAAAGTGAGACATAAATAAAAAAAAATCTGTCTGTCTGTTTGTCTGTCTGTCTGTCTGTCTGTCTGTCTGTCTGTCTGTCTGTCTGTCTGTCTGTCTGTCTGTCTGTCTGTCTGTCTGTTTGTTTGTCTGTCGGTCCGTCCGTCCATCCGTCTGTCCACCTGTCTGTCTGTCTGTCTGTGTGTCTGTCTATCTGTCTAAAAAAGCAGACAATACCAAATCTGCATTTTTATTTTACTTCATTTCTGTGAAGACTGCGTTAAAGAGACGCATACCTTACAACTGTCAATAATTTAGTATACATACATGTATTGTACCCCTTCTTTATCTATATGACCGGTTTTAGTCCGTACAACACGTTTGAGGCAAGCAAGAATAAACGAATCTCTCACTTTTTTCTTATATGGACGGCGCGTGCCAAATACGGACCTGCATATTGACAAACTACATAACAGCCAGGGTTACACACAGCTTAGCTTCTCGTTGTGGTAGCGCTTTATCGTGTCGTCATGTGGACACTTGCAGTTGTTTAAAACTGAGCGACTATTTGTAATCATTAAAGAAAAACACACACATTTATGTGAACAGAAAGAACATGTTCGGTACAATTTAAGAAATAGAAAACCCCACTTCGGGCCAAATGAAATACAAGTGACCGGCCTCTGACACCCTTCGGCTTTGGTCCATATTCAATTTGCGACTGCCTGGTTGGTCATTATTATGCCGAAGGGCATTTCATGTGTTTTCTATTTATTAAAAACTGCTGTAAATGGATATCTACTATTTTAATGCTCCTTGAAAGGGAAGCATATTACCGCCGCTTTTTCCATCCTTCCGAATTTTAATTTTGGTGATACTGAGTGTGCGGGCGTGCGAAATAAATTTCCTCGATGAAGTTTTTCTTTCTACTCGATGTCCGCTCGTATTTCATGCTGCTCGTCTTTCCTTCCGTCAAGTACTTCGTTTCCGATCGAGATCTCGAACACCAATGTTTCGCAGTTGATCAAACTTTTTATGCAGCATCCCTGTAGGATATCTTGTAAGATCGTTCCGTGCCAATTATTTTTAGGGACTTATATCCCTTCGGTAAGTCATAATGTCACGTTTTCCTATGAATATTAAATTTCCAAAACGCGATCTCAGGATCTAATGATCCAAATTTGACAAAAACTTGATATGCTTAGTATTCTAAAAGGTTGACATGTGCATATTGTCCAATCGTTCCGCTACAGTGATTTGCCAATTATTTTTAGGGACTTATATTCCTTCGGTATGTCATAATGTGACGTTTTCCTATGAATATTAAATTTCCAAAACGCGATCTCAGGATCTAATGATCCAAGTTTGATAACACTTGATATGCTTAGTATTCTAAAAGGTCGACATGTGCATATTGTCCAATCGTTCCGCTACATTGATTTTTAAGGTGGTTATTGCCCTTTGAAAACCATAATAATATGTTTCCTCGCAAGATCTCAGACATATGATCCGCATGTGGTGAACATTTATATGCAGCATGACTATAGGGTGGGCATGCACATACTGTGTCGTTCCGCTTTAATGATTTTTAGTGAGTTATTGTCCTTTGATTGATAATATCACATTTTATCATTATTTGTTTCCAAAATCACGACCTCCTGCCCCGCACGGAGCAGTGTTTACACTGATTCGCATATTCGATGAATGTGAGTTAAACACCAACGCATGGCTGTCGGCCCGGTTAGTCACGGGATTAAATATGAATTAAAAACTTAAAGCGGCTTTCGCAATACAAATGATTTTAGAGGTGTCTTTACCAAGACGGATATTGACGAATTCAACCAGTCGATATTCATAAGTCACTAACTTCATATCATTTGTTTCACGGCTTAAGTACAAACAAACACAGGGAAATGCTGAAGTTTTATTTGGAGAAAGAGATTTAAGAAAAACAAAAACATCAATACAATAAAACATGTTTACAACAGCTTGCTCGCAATTTAACACTGAAATGGAATTATTTTCACATATTGATAAATTTACAATATCGAATATTCAAGACATAGAGAGGATCTACGTTGGGTACATAGAAATAGAAGCAAAGTAACACAACCACCAAGAACGCTATTTGTATTGTGTCGTTTAAAACATAACTAATTGAGTGGTAACCCTTATAAAGAGTTCGCCGCGTTTGCTTGTTTATATGTTTAAAACCACGTGTATCGCGGGCGTGCTTTGTGACACCAGCTAGGCGTGACGCCGCATGGACTCGATGGGACTGTCGCCTCATAAACAGGACAACTTGGAATAAAATACACACAGCAAACTTGCTTTATTAAAGGCACACAATATAGCGATCTATCGTTTCAGTGTTCTGTAAAAGGGTGTGAACATATCGCAATCTGACTGTCATTCTGTTCATCCGCCCATCCTCGTGTATGTTTCAATGCACACTATTATTTACTTAAGAAATATCGCAAAGAAAATGAAATGTCTTTTAAAAATTGTTTTCCACATTTTTATTATAGAAACAAAATGTAATTTAGCTTTTTTTGGCAGAAGTCTAGTTTCTGAGTGAATAAATCACCTGTCCCGCGAGGATCAGATTAAAATGGGTCGCCCAGAGTCAAGAGGCGTTGTTGGACCTTGTGTCCTGCCATTGAATTTCATATTAACATAATTTTCAATTGACCTATATTGTACATAAACGTCATTTCTTTGTCTTAACAGATTTGTTCTAGCCTCAGGTTTCTTTGCAAACATTGAAAAAAACATGTTTTACCAAGATCTCCCAAGATCGGAAAAAAGGTTTCCCTAATATTGTAAACAGGGTTCTTACATCATTCGGAAAAAATGCACACTTGCACCGCGTGACGTAATTGAAATATGTTGTGCATAAATTGAAAGGAAAAATAAAACAAAACCCGACACCAAAAGCTATTAAAAAGAGTTGCTTCTTGTTATATCAGATTGAACAAATATTACAACTCACATTAATCCAGTCAAAGACTTTGGTGTGTCACATGTTTTATGTATTATTTAGGTGAAAGTTGAACAAGGCAGTATATTGCACATAAAACATTGAAATTCACGTACGTGCAGATTGTAATTAATGGCATGAATATGCAAAGAACGAATACAAACATATAATTATCCAATAGCATAAATGTGTGTGACTACGAACACCTCTAACCGCAAAACTGACAAATAGTTTTGTGTAATAATTGTTTAAAGAAAAAGGAGATAAATGAAATAGAAAAAAAGACAATTGATATTTTTCATAGTCCGTATTTTCGTTCAGGTGTAAGTCCTCCAGACAGACGGTCTCATCTCGTTGTTTTAGTACTAGATTTATTTAGATTCAACTGGTTCCGCATCCGTGCAATCCCCGGGTTTCGGCTTTATATCTGTTCTGGCACACTTCGATGACGCGGTGGCGGTGTAGATATAGTTCCGTTCGGTCTCGCAAAGGCAGAACTTTTTATTGCATGGGTATTTACCATTTCCATTTGCTCCTTTTCCGCAGCAGTCGTGCTTTTTACACTTGACTCCATTGGGTCGATCACATGAGTTGGCTGATCGACCACACTCGTCGCCAAAATTGACTATGAAATTAAAACATACAGCATCAAATTGTTGTTTGAAATTGTCGTTGTCGAAACTAATTATTTCAAGACTCGCAGTTTTCAAGCCTTTTTTTGACAAGCAAAACTATTTTTGAGCGTGTTATTGAATAAGTATCACATTAATCCTAAATTAATCTTTAATAGCAAAATCTTGAAGGGTCAGGATTACAGAAAATATAATACTAGGTAATTGTCAAATAAAGGTAAGCTCATAACTTTTCAATTAACCTTTACCCGGTATTGTATTTATCTCATCATTTCGCTAAGAAAAATGTCCATAGTTTGAAAGGTACAACTGAAATGGCTGGAACTGCCTCACAAAAGAGAAAGAACAAACAGGATATCATAACATGACGTCATTCAAGTCAGTATTATTGACAAGCAAACTATTGATGTGCGTTTTATTGCATAAGTATCACATCAATCTTAAACAGGGAAATATCAAATGGACAAGATTATAGAATATATAATACATATGACGTCATTATTCTTCGCATGACAGCTGTCAATGCTGAAGTAAACCTAATTTTATTTCCTGGAGTTTATTTCGGTAATGCAAACATGATTATGGATAAAATACTTTCAATCGCCTAAACAATTAAAATATTCAATTTGATTCTAGAACAGACAAGTATCTTTCCTGGGGCTTAAATAGTATGTATACTCGCTTGATGGTCATATTATATGTGTCGCGTTCTGAGAAAACTGGGCATAATGCTTGTGCGTAAAGTGTCATCCCAGATTAGCCTGTGCAGTCTTTCCGCCTTTAAACGCCTTTAAACGAAAAATTCCATGAAAGCGGAAATTGCCGTCCCTGATAAGCCTGTGCGGACTGCACATGCTAATCTGGGATGACAATTTACGCACAAGCATTATACCCAGTTTTCTCAGAACACGACTCATATGGTGGAATGGAACTGTCCTACGCTTACCGCATAGGTTACGCGGAAAAAATAAGAATCACGTTAAGTGTAAACTACTTAGCTATTTTGTCAGCTAATGTTGGTGTTGATCGAAGAGTGTATTCGGATGTATGCATGCAGCACAGTCCGCTTATCATCTTTTTCTCGTACGCATTGTGGCGTTTTTTATTGAAAATAATCATTTGAATTTTATAAGTAAACTTAGTGCTGTATTAGATTTCATTGATCACTGGCTGTTTAAAAAGTGGGTAATGGGGTACCGGTAAATGAAATATTATAAAACATATCTCAACGTTATTATTAACTTCTTATTATGTAACGTTTTGTTGTGAATGCCAAGCTGTACTGCATATAAGAGCATTCTCAAAATAGTTGTCATTTGCTCTCGAAATCGCCTTATCACATAACGCTGATGATATAACCATATATATTTACGCACACATATATTTAAGTGTGTGTTAGTTGTAATTGCTATCGTATGTGGACTGCTGATATTTTTAGGACGTTAAAGAAGATGATTTTTATTTTGACTACGTAATGGTGGCAATGCATGCCGTTGATCGTCTCCTTGTCTGTTATACTTGGCGAATTCAAGAAATTGGTTTCAACTTCACGTGTTAATTTTACTGAAAGCCTTGATTAAGTCACAGATTGTCTAGCATATCTCGGCTCCGGAGCAAACATTGTGTACTTTTATGAAAACCGTATGTGAATATTTGCATATGATAAAAGTAGTTCTATTTTTTATTGTTCATGCGTTTTGATTCTACAGTATTATAGAGCTTAGAAACACCAATAAATCTAGAAATATATTTATTACAAAATAGAGTTATTTGTATTGCGTTTAACTAATAAGGGGTCAAATAATTGACTTCGAAAAAAGCAAACTGTCTATGTAATATCGAAAGTGTTTAATTACTTTTAGATTTGAATGTTACCAGTTCATAAGATTTGGTATGTTATTCCATGAAGCTGATGTTGATGATGAAAATAATAATTTAGCTTTGAAATACTTGTTTTACGGATACACGTCCTAACCAAGTTTTCGTTAACGAAACTATTTCAGTAAGATAATTAATTATTGTAAATGCCTATGAGTGAAGTAAGTAAAATGTTCTTTGAGATGCTAGGTCTTCGATGTTTGTGAATTGTATCATGATTCAGACAACGTAAATCTTACCGCGTTAATATTCCTGCTACTAGCGCGAAAAACATCATGATAATTATCTGTCAACGGTAACCCTAAACGGGTAATATTTCATAAATACAAAATGGCACTACGTATACCAGAACTTAATGTTCATTTCATAATTAAACGACTTTATTACTACTACGTTTTTCCGGGGACAATTTTGTTTTATTTGAAAAAAAAACACAAAAAAACTTAGTGTTTATAAAAACGAAACCTATGTGTTAACAAAACATTTAATGAAAACTTTCTAAATTATAATCTTGTTTTGTTTTTTTTAATATAATATCCTATAAGCCGTCCATATGTCCCTTTAATTTACCGTGCCCGGCGACCTCATTGTTCTTGTCTGTCAATCAGAGGAGAGTTCTAATTCCAGCCCGGCCAAATAACCAATGTGGAGAGTATTCAACAAAATTTGTCCATGGTTATTTCCGTAAACTTACGAATACGAATTGTACTAAATGTATGATTTGTTTAAATTATGGAAGAATACTTACGAGGTTCAGCAGCTACGCATTCGCCTTCCGAATCACACACTTCACCTTCTTTGCATTTTGTCGGGCCTGCATAACAAGACACCATTTATTAAGCATGAAATACAAACAGTAAATACCGATATCCAAAACTTCTTTAACTAAATTATCTTAACATTTGACCAATGGCTTACCTCGCTTAACATGCATGTATTCACTACTGTACATATACAGGACATACGTGGCAAACACAGATATGCATAATGTAGGACGAACGTGTCAACCATTCAAGCATAACGGACAGACATGTGAATATCTTCAAATGCAAAAACAAGAGGGTCATACTCATACATATACTCATACAAGAGGGTCATACTCAAACATATAATCATACAAGAGGGTCATACACATACATATAATCATACAGGAGGGACATACTCAAACATATAATCATACAAGAGGGACATACACATACATATAATCATACAAGAGGGTCATACACATACATATAATCATACAAGAGGGACATACACATACATATAATCATACAGCCCATGCTCATCATTAAAGGTCTAATAATGCCCGCTATGTTTGATAGGGAGATTCATGCCCGTTATGTTTGATAGGGAGATTCATGCCCGCTATGTTTGATAGGGAGATTCGAACGCGATATATTTTTTGAAAGTTTTGACAATAACCGTACTTAACAAAACTGGCCCACTACACACGTTTAATATAGATATATAAGCCAAAAAATGCACACCCTCTTGCGACCACGGTGTTCAACGCACGGAACCATTTGAGTAAGAAGATGACAACCCTTCCCAATTCAAATTTTTGGATCAATGTGTCATAGTCAAAGCAGCGGTTTTTACAAGAATTATGTTGACATTGTTTTGAATAGTCTTAGAAAACAATATATACATAGATATTATTGGAATCACACAAATATGATAACATTTATTAAAATCTTTCAAACTGACAACGCTTAAATAATTAAAATTCTTGCAACTTTTATTTTTGAAGCAGCTAAAATGAGAACTAATTATATTATCAATAGTTTATCTCCACAAAAATTATTACTGGCTATATTTAGTCATAGCAAGAAAAGCTATATGTATACACATTCTTAGAACATTCCAGTTTATTGGAATAACATACGACTCTACACTCTGCATATTATATACTTAACTTAAATTAGTACGTTCCAGTAAACAGTATATATAAATGTTAAAAAAAAACTGTTTATTTTGAATATGTATGTCTTTGGAGTTGCCAAATTTTTTCATTATAAATTTTAAAGTTATACTGCTCAAAATAATTTATTTAAATGCCTGTATGTCATTGACCACTGTTGACTACAATGTGTATTATATGTATGTGTACTCATGGGCTTGAAGCCTAATGTACTCTGAAATTAAACCAAAAACCCAAACCATATTTCAATGCTAATATGTGTCGTGTTCTGAGAAAACTGGGCAAAATGCTTGTGCGTAAAGTGTCATCCCAGATTAGCCTGTGCAGTCCACACAGGCTAATCCGGGACGACACTTTCCGCTTAAACTGGATTTTTGCTAAGAAGAGACATCATTTAAACGAACAATTCCATAAAAGCGGAAATTTTCGTCCCGAATTAGCCTGTGCGGACTGTTTAAACCTATTTATTTTAGCTCGATTGCATCGAAAGCCGTAGGCTTATATAAACGCTCTCGAGTCCGTTTCCTGGGACTATAACCAGTACTTGGTGTCTTTGAGGGAGATCAAAGGAACGCTCCCAGTGGGGTTCGAACCCATGACCTTCCGATCGCTAGCCTGTGCGGACTGAACAGGCTAATCTGGGATAACAATTTTCGCACAAGCATTTTGCCCAGTTTTCTCAGAACACGACACATATATATTTGTTCTGTCCTGTTCTGTTCTGTTCTGTTCTGTTCTGTTCTATAAGAAAATATAACTATGGCCCGCTCATGCTTTTTCCCATGAAACTAACCCATTTAGCACGTTTGTCATAGGGCGATACCAACTTACCCATTTAGCACGTTTGTCATAGGGCGATACCAACTAACCCATTTAGCACGTTTGTCATAGGGCGATACCAACTAACCCATTTAGCACGTTTGTCATAGGGCGATACCAACTAACCCATTTAGCACGTTTGTCATAGGGCGATACCAACTAACCCATTTAGCACGTTTGTCATAGGGCGATACCAACTAACCCATTTAGCACGTTTGTCATAGGGCGATACCAACTAACCCATTTAGCACGTTTGTCATAGGGCGATACCAACTAACCCATTTAGCACGTTTGTCATAGGGCGATACCAACTAACCCATTTAGCACGTTTGTCATAGGGCGATACCAACTAACCCATTTAGCACGTTTGTCATAGGGCGATACCAACTAACCCATTTAGCACGTTTGTCATAGGGCGATACCAACTAACCCATTTAGCACGTTTGTCATAGGGCGATACCAACTAACCCATTTAGCACGCTTGTCATAGGGCGATACCAGTAACAGTTTACAGTGATTTATTCAAATACGAGTTTCAACGTTCTCGATATAGTCGGATAAGAGAACAA
This sequence comes from Dreissena rostriformis, assembly GCA_007657795.1. Classification (NCBI taxonomy): domain Eukaryota; kingdom Metazoa; phylum Mollusca; class Bivalvia; order Myida; family Dreissenidae; genus Dreissena; species Dreissena rostriformis. The sequence goes on from VMBQ01001575.1 coordinate 79,200, forward strand.
AAGCCCAAATATTGTGCTGAAGCGGGCTTTATGGTACAAGCCCCTCTTTATAAAAAAAAACATACACACCTGATTAAAATATTACAAACAACAACAACATCAAACAGCTGTAACAATATTATGTCAAATTTTTTTAGGTGCAATAATTATGTCGGTATGAAAAACAGCATTTTCCTAATTTTTTATCAACATACCGATGACACAAACATGCCGTCTTGATCATGTCGCCTTCGTATCACCCTGTATTTACATAATTACCATAAAGTAATCTGAGGTCAACTAGTCTGAAGTCAACTTCGCTGAGGTTAAATAGTCCAAAGTAAACTAGTCTGAGGTCAACTTGTCTGAGATCAACTAATATGAGGTAAACTAATATGAGGTCAACTAGTTTGAGGTAAACTAGTCTGAGGTCAACTAATATAAGGTCAACTAGTCTAAGGTCAACTAGTCTAAGGTCAACTAGTCTGAGGTCTACTAGTGTGAGGTCTACTAGTGTGAGGTCAACTAGTCTGAGGTCAACTAGTCTGAGGTCAACTGGTCTGAGGTCAACTAGTCTGAGGTCAACTAGTCTGAGGTCAACTAATCTCAGGTCAACTGTGTGAGGTCAACTAGTCTGAGGTCAACTAGTCTGATGTCAACTAGTCTGATGTCAACTAGTCTGAGGTCAACTAGTCTGAGGTCAACTAGTCTGATGTCAACTAGTCTGAGGTCAACTAGTCTGATGTCAACTAGTCTGAGGTCAACTAGTCTGATGTCAACTAGTCTGAGGTCAACTAGTCTGATGTCAACTAGTCTGAGGTCAACTAGTCTGATGTCAACTAGTCTGAGGTCAACTAGTCTGATGTCAACTAGTCTGAGGTCAACTAGTCTGATGTCAACTAGTCTGAGGTCAACTAGTCTGATGTCAACTAGTCTGAGGTCAACTAGTCTGATGTCAACTAGTCTGAGGTCAACTAGTCTGATGTCAACTAGTCTGAGGTCAACTAGTCTGATGTCAACTAGTCTGAGGTCAACTAGTCTGATGTCAACTAGTCTGAGGTCAACTAGTCTGATGTCAACTAGTCTGAGGTCAACTAGTCTGATGTCAACTAGTCTGAGGTCAACTAGTCTGATGTCAACTAGTCTGAGGTCAACTAGTCTGATGTCAACTAGTCTGAGGTCAACTAGTCTGATGTCAACTAGTCTGAGGTCAACTAGTCTGATGTCAACTAGTCTGAGGTCAACTAGTCTGATGTCAACTAGTCTGAGGTCAACTAGTCTGATGTCAACTAGTCTGAGGTCAACTAGTCTGATGTCAACTAGTCTGAGGTCAACTAGTCTGATGTCAACTAGTCTGAGGTCAACTAGTCTGATGTCAACTAGTCTGAGGTCAACTAGTCTGATGTCAACTAGTCTGAGGTCAACTAGTCTGATGTCAACTAGTCTGAGGTCAACTAGTCTGATGTCAACTAGTCTGAGGTCAACTAGTCTGATGTCAACTAGTCTGAGGTCAACTAGTCTGATGTNTTATTACGAATGTATTCTTAGTGGTATTTAAAATGTATGCTAAGTGGTATGTTAAATGTATGCTTAGTGGTATGCTAAATGTATGCTTAGTGATATGCTAAACGTATGCTTAGTGATATGCTTAATGTATGCTAAGTGGTACGCTAAATGTATTCTTAGTGGTATTTCAAATGTATGCTAAGTGGTATGTTAAAAGTATGCTTAGTGGTATGCTTACTGTATGCTTAGTGATGTGCTAAATGTGTGCTAAGTGGTATGCTAAATGTATGTTTAGTGGTATGCTAAATGTATGCTTACTTGTATGCTACATGTATGCTTAGTGGTATGCTAAAAGTATGCTTAACCGTATGTTAAACGAATGCTTCGTGGTATGCTTAATGTATACTTAGTGATGTGCTAAATGTGTGCTAAGTGGTATGCTAAATGTATGTTTAGTGGTATGCTAGATGTATGCTTAGTGATAAGCTAAATGTATGCTTAGTGTTATGCTTAATGTATGCTTAGTGGTATGCTTAGTGTATGCTTAGTAGTATACTTAATGTATTGTTAGTTGTGTGCTAAATGTATGCTTAGTTGTATGCTAAATGTATGCTGAGTGGTGGCTACATGTATACTAAGTGGTATGCTAAATGTATGCTTAGTGATATTCTAAACATATGCTTAGTGATATGCTTAATGTATTCTAAGTGGTATGCTAAATGTATTCTTAGTGGTATTTCAAATGTATGCTAAGTGGTATGTTAAATGTATGCTTAGTGGTATGCTAAATGTATGCTTAGTGATATGCTAAATGTGTGCTAAGTGGTATGCTAAATGTATGCGTAGTGGTATGCTAAATGTATGCTTAGTGATAAGCTAAATATATGTTTAGTGGTATGCTTAATGTATGCTTAGTGGTATGCTTAATGTATGCTAGGTGGTATACTTAATGTATTGTTAGTTGTATGCTTAATGTATGCTTACTTGTATGCTACATGTATGCCGAGTGGTGATTACATGTATACTAAGTGGTACGCTAAATGTTTGCTTAGTGGTATGCTAATTGTATGCTTAGTGGTATGCTAATTATATGCTTAGTGGTTAGCTAAATGTATGATAACGGTATGCTTAATGTATGTTAACTGGTATGCTAAATGTATGCTTAGTGGTATACTTAATGTATTCTTAGTTGTATGCTAAATGTATGCTTAGTTGTAAGCTACATGCATGCTGAGTGGTAAGCTAAATGTATACTAAGTGATATGCTAAATGTTTGCTTAGTGGTATGCTAAATGTATGCTTAGTGGTATGCTAATTGTATGCTTAGTGATATGCTAAATGTATGCGTAGTGGTATGCTAAATGTATGCTAACGTTATGCTTAATGTATGCTAACTGGTATGCTTAATGTATGCTTAGTGGTATACTTAATGTATTCTTAGTTGTATGCTAAATGTATGCTTAGTTGTAAGCTACATGTATGCTGAGTGGTAAGCTAAATGTATGCTAAGTGGTATGCTAAATGTATGCTAAGTGGTATGCTAAATGTTTGCGTAGTGGTATGCTAAATGTATGCTAAGTGGTATATTTAATGTATGCTTAGTGGTATGCTAAATGTATGCTTAGTGATATGCTAAATGTATGTTGAGTGGTATGCTAAATGTATGCTTAGTGGTATGCTAAATGTATGCTTTGTGGTACGCTTAATGTATGCTTAGTGGTATGCTTAATGAATGTTTATTGGTATGCTAAATGTATGCTTAGTGGTATGCTAAATATATGCTAAGTGGTATGCTTAATGTGTGCTTAGTGATATGCTAAATGTATGATTAGTGATATGCTAAATGTTTGCTTAGTGGTATGCTTCATGTTTACTTAGTGATATGCTTATGTATGCTAAGTGGTATGCTGAATGTATGCTAAGTGGTATGCTTAATGTGTGCTTAGTGATATGCTTAATGTATGCTAAGTGATATGCTAAATGTTTGCTTAGTGGTAAGCTAAATGTATGCTTAGTGATATGCTAAATGTATGCGTAGTGGTATGCTAAATGTTTGCTTAACGGTATGCTTAATGTATGCTAAGTGGTATGCTAAATGTATGCTTAGTGGTATACTTAATGTATTCTTAGTTGTATGCTAAATGTATGCTTAGTTGTTTACTACATGTATGCTGAGTGGTAAACTAAATGTATACTAAGTGGTATGTTAAATGTATGCTAAGTGGTATGCTAAATGTATGCTTAGTTGTATGCTAAATGTATGCTTAGTGGTATGCTAAATTTATATTTAGTTGTATGCTAAATGTATGCTTAGTGGTATGCTAAATGTATGCTTATTGGTATAAGAAATGTATTCTTAGTGATATGCTTAATGTTTGCTTAGTGGTATGCTAAATATATGCTTAGTGATATTCTTAATGTATGCTTAGTGGTAAGCTAAATGTATGCTTAGTTGTATGCTAAATGTTTGCTTAGTGATATGCTAAATTTATGCTTAGTGTTTTGTTAAATGTATGCTTAGTGGTATGCTAAATGTATGCTCAGTGGTATGCTAAATGCGTGTTTAGTGGTATGCTAAATGCGTGCTAAGTGGTATGTTAAATGTATGCTTAGTGGTATGTTAAATGTATGTTTAGTGGTATGTTAAATGTATACTAAGTTGTATGCTAAATTTTTGCTTAGTGGTATGTTAAATATGTTCTTAGTGGTATGCTAAATGTATACTTAGTAGTATGTTAAATGTTTGCTAAGTGGTATGTTAAATGTATGGTAAGTGGTATGCTAAATGTCTGCTTAGCGGTATGTTAAATGTATTCTTAGTGGTATGCTAAATGTATGCTTAGTGTTATGCTAAATGTATGCTTTGTGGTATGCTTAATGTATGCTTAGTGGTATTCTAAATGTATACACAGTTTTATGCTAAATATATGCTTAGTGGTATGCTAAACGTATGCTTAGTGTTATACTAAATATATACTTAGTGGTATGCTTAATGTATGCTTAGTGATATGATAAATGTATGCTTAGTGCAGTCCTTTCCACATTCCGTCTGTCCTCGGATTTTACCGATAATAAAAAGCAAAATCTGGAAATGATTCTAATATTCCAGGACCTCGTTACCAGTCATAAAATTATGGCGAAAATTGAAATTTCATAAGCTATTTTCAGATAAATATCAATGCAAATGTTAGATTTTACAGAATTATTAATGCATACTCCGTTAATGTAAAACGTTTTTTCATTGATTTCATTTTTTGAATGACGTAAGTGTTTATACGGTATCCGAAGATTTCTGCTGCGTCGTCAAAGCGAATAACACACTACGTCATTACTATAGGAGAACATTCCGCAAAAAGAGAATAAACCACGTGTATTTTGGTTCCCGTTTTATCCGATTAATTCGTAAGCAAGCAGGACATAAACAAAGGCCATTGTTACCTTCCCGCGAACTGTCAAGATCAACATAGGAGTTAAAAGGAAAAACAATTTTGGCCATTCTACATAAATAAATGTATAATTACTATTATGTACCTGGAAGTTAATGAACAATAATTTTAATTGTATTGATATACATGTGCAGGTTATATATGTGTTATAATTATAATAATAATAATAATAAAATGTTGTTAAAAAATCTCATTTTTGTCTTTCTTCTACATTCTTCTTTTTTGGGCCGGAAATTATCAGTCCGGGCCGGAAAAGGCTGCATGATTATAGGACCTCCTGGCCGGCAATGAATTATAATTTTGGGAAGGACTGGCTTAGTGGCATGCTTAATGTATGCTTAGTGGTATGCGAAATGTATGCTTAGTGGTTTGCTAAATGTATGCTTAGTGGTATGCTAAAAAAATGCTTAGTGGTATGCTAAATTTATTCTTAGTGGTATGCTAAATGTATTGGCTTTTACTTAGTGGTATGCTAAATATATTGGCTTTTCCTTAGTGGTATGCTAAATGTATTGGCTTTTACTTACAACAGTGTGGGAATGTACCATCGTGCTTGCATTTGCATTTTCCCTCATTATCGCAGTAAGCGCCGTTCGCATGGACGCAACCTTTTTGACCTGTTATGCAGACGGTTTTGTGAACAATCAAATTCTAAACAAACTGTGTTATATCGTTTATACGATCAAGGAAACTAGTGTCAACTGATTAAGACAAGGTCATATCACAATTTTCGAATGTAGAATCAAGAATATGTCGTGCTGAAGAAGTATGTATTTCAGAAAACGCATTTAATTCGTTATCATTGATATACTGTTTGTGAAACAAACAATGCAGATTTGCCCGAACGATAAACACAATAATGACTTTTAAATAATTAATGTTATTATTGTTACATTATATAATGAGTGTACATGTACATATTATTTTTTGTTTAGGCTAACAGAAGGACAATACACATACAATATGACTAACGACCCACATGAGAAGTATTATTCACTTACAGCAATTTGGGTGTATTCCACCATATCTGCACTCGCACGTTTGATCACACACTTTACAGAACCCACCGTTGCCGTTGCCACTACAATCCGGACCTTGTAGAAACAGCATTGCGATGTTATTGCTATCGTTTCAATAATGCTAAAAATCAAAATCCTAAAGTTATTTAAAGTTATCCATCGTATGTTTGAATCCGTGTAAAGAGTTGAGGCAACGCCCGCAATTGCACACCAAGCACACGTGATAAAACATGAATGTGAGCTATTCGAAAGAATTAAAAAGAAGAATTAAAGAATGCATTACAGTGATAAGCAAGATGTTAATACTTCCAGAGGGATAGCATTATTAAATACTTTCGGTTTAATTATTCACTACGGCCATTACCAATAGGCTTAAAAATTGGACTAAAAACTATAAAGTATGCATACAGTCACAGGAATGATTCAGGCAAAATATGGGAACTGTTGCTAACATTTTTCTATTACATGGTGTCATTAATTTTTTATTAAGCGTAAAAAAGATCGTATGCCATATTTGTTGAAAGCGTGCGATTATTTGATGAGGGAAATCATTTTGTGTAAACTGTTGAAGCTAGGCTGTAGATGAAAAATGCATAATATCTTCACATCTATGTATACGAATGTGAAATCAAGAACAAAATGAGGTACCACAATAAGTAATGAAGATTTTACCTGTTTTTACGTGTTAGACAAGGTCAATCAGTATCACCATTCCTATTTTCTTTTTATTGGAATGTCTTAAAAGAACATTATATGTATGGATTTTTATACTTGTAAAGCTGACAAAAAACGAAACACAATCATATTCGAAATAATTACGAAAATTGTTAGTGCAATAGCTACAGCAAGTATTAATGGTTACTGTTCGAATGACATGGAAGCCTGAATGTGACTAGCAGATAATCCATTTAAATAATCGTGTCTTTCGATCAAAGGCATAGTTCAGTCCTTCAAATGGCTGCTTAAAACAAATACCAAACAAACCGGTTTGATGCAGTTCTTTAGCTCAACGCATTTTTAGAATATAAATATAAGTGTGCAGCTTCAACCACATTATTTCTAAAATTTAAAGGTTAAATTGACCGAAATACACTTTTTTTTCGAACCTGACCAATGTGTACATTGCGTTTGCGTGCAACAGCAAATGAGTATTGCTTTGTTCAACTAAAGAACCATATTGACTGTCGATGTATTATACATCGGTCAATAATTGAGCATTGCCTGTAAAAACGTGGCATTATGCATGGGCGTTAAGTATTTTCAAAGATAAGCCTGTGTAGCCCACACAGGCTTATCGGTGTCGGAACTTCCCACTTGCATGTTTTTTTGTATAAAAGAAGATTTTTCTTAGCGAAAATTCGCTTAAGTCTGAAAGTGTCTTATAACATGTTTCGATCTAATCTCCTAATTGTACTTGCGGTTTTGCACAGTAATTGCGTTTAGACTTTCGGACAGTTGTTTCTATTCAATGCCCATTGCGGTCAAGCATTTAGGATACTTTCGTTTAATTACAAGTTTATTTATATCCGGAAGGTTCTTTACATACAAGCAATATTTACGTTGCGTAGATATTTAACTGACGTCGTATGTTTGACACTGAACAATTTGTTGATTTTGTAGATTTAAACATTAGCCTTAAAACAGTTTGATAAACAAGAGATTTGTCAAAGACAAAACATCAATCTCCTGCCGGGTTAACTTTATCGGAGTATGAACAAGATGTCCACACAATTTAATTCCAAGGCATAAATTTGTTTTTTGTCATGGCATGATTAAGATTGTAGTTTGCAATTAATGTTGAAAACATGACGACCACAATTTTGGTATGACGAACAATTTAATGAAGTGCCCATTTATCATTACACCTTTATTTTCACATATTTTTGTAACCAAAGCATACACAATTTTTGTCCGAAAAGCCATAAACAACGTTCATATTCCTCATATGGCTCTCAATCCTCCTCATACTGAGTTTCTTAGTTAAAAGCAATTAGTGTATTATGTGAGTTATTGCAGGATCCATTTTTGGACGTACACACAGACAGGCAGACTTAACAGAAATGGACGTGCATATGCCCCATATTGTCCTCTAGCCATATGCCCCATATTGTCCTCTATCAATATGCCCCATATTGTCCTCTATCCATATACCCCATATTGTCCTCTATCAATATGCCCCATATTGTCCTCTATCAATATGCCCCATATTGTCCACTATCCATATGCCCCATATTGTCCTCTAGCCATATGCCCCATATTGTCCTCTAGCCATATGCCGAGTGTCAACAATCTAACACTGCGTTCTTTTTGAGTTATCTCTTAATCAAGATTATAGTTTTCAATTTATTTCAGTAAACAAAGCACCGCTATTTGGGTTTGACGAATTAAACCTGAAATAGCTTGCATATGCTCCGAATCTTGCATACAGAGTCTTGCGTAAGGAAATACGGACAGACGAACGGACCGGAGGTAAAGATATAGTCCCCATGGTTACTTATAGAGTGGACTAATAACTAACCCTTATTTCAATAATGTCATAAAAATTTGTGTTTATTTTTAACTTTGTATCAATTTCCTATAATAACAGATACACTTACCACGATAGCATGCATTAGAAATATGTCACTTACAGCAGTCAGGGTACCATCCTCCAAATGTACATCCACACACCCCGATAGTTGTGTTACACGTCGAAGCATGTTTAGTTTTTGAACAATCAGGACCTGAAAATATGTGTTCACCTTTTGATATAACAAACGTAAATCTTAAGCATGATGACCAACACATATATGTTTATTTTACGAAAGAAAGATGTTCAAATGAAAATAACGCAGACTGCGGACAAAATGCATTAGGACAATTTCCTTCAAGTACTTAACACTGATTATCAGAGCATGGTAACAATTTCAACACACTTTAAGCCTCTATAACGCTCGAAATCAGCGAAAATTTCGTAAACGGTTTCATAAAATAAAGTTACCCCATAAATAATCAGTGCTCCTTAAAGCAATAGCCAAACTTTCAACGCTAGATGTGGTCTGGTAACATAGATTTAATAAGATACAAAATGCTCTTTTTTATTTTGTTGTGTCACAATATATTCCATTTTAATTTCCCGCAACGATATATATTCCTACGACACACGAACACTAAATTGGTACAAGAACATGGGTTGAATATATTGTACCACAATTTAAAAAAAAATAGCATTTTGTATCGAGTAAAATCTATGTTACCAGATCACATCTACAGTTGAAATATAAGGAACACTGATTATTTATGGGGTAACTTTACTATATGAAACATTTTACGAAATATTCGTTAATTTTGAGCGTTATAGAGGCTTTAATATCGGTCGGCATATAGATAGTGCGTTGATGTTGTGGTTCTTGGATATTTAACATTCATCCTGTTCATCAGCAGTCTATGTCCTCATTTATTGATCGATACACAACATTAATCGAAACGTATGCATTATATACCGGTATCCAAGTCAAGCCAAGTTTAAAGCCCCATTTACACTGGTAACATATATTAAACGAGATTCAAAATACTAGTTTCTATTTTTTGTGTCACAATATATTCCATTTTAATTTCCTGCAACGACATCTCTTTATACGACACACGAACACTAAAACGGTACATTAACATGTGTGGAATATATTGTCCCACAAAAAAGAGCATTTTGTATCTTGTTAAATCGATTTTACCAGACCACATCTAGTGTTGAAATGTTGGCTATTGCTATAAGGAACACCGATTTTTTATGGTTTAACTTTATTTGACGAAATATTTTACGAAATATACGTTGATTTTGAGTGTTAATGGGGATTTTATTCAATCTTTATTGTGAATACATATAGCCGACGGTCCATACACATGACTCGTCTTTCAAGTGCAGACCTTCAATGGTCTCTCGATCTGACTTTCGTATCAAATATACAAAGGTAAACAACAGCTGCACCCCAGAAAAGAAACACTATTAAATCATCTGTTATTTATGTCATGGAACCAATGGTAATGTCAATTCCGTCGCCAAAGATCTATGCAATATTGTGTACTTACAACAATCGGGAAAAGTTCCTCCGTGATTGCATCGACATACGCCGTTCCCATCACATTTCACTCCATTCGGGTGCCTACACCCTACAGCGAACGAGGTGAGAAAGCATACAGGATACTTGCACAAACATACTTAACATGTTAACCGTAGTCAGTTCAGGTATTTAAAGTACACGAAAGAATGAATGAATGATAGTAGTAATAGCCTTATGAGTCGTGTTCTAAGAAAACTGGGCATAATGCATGTGCGTAAAGTGTCGTCCCAGATTAGCCTGTGCAGTCCGCACAGGCTAATCAGGCACGACACTTTCCGCTTGTATGACATGTTTCGTTTAAATGAAGTCTCTTCTTAGCGAAAATCCAATTTAAGCGGAAAGTGTCGTCCCTGATTAGCCTGAGCGGACTGCACAGGCTAATCTGGGACGACACTTTACGCACATGCATTATGCCCAGTTTTCTCAGAACGCGACACATATTATCTTGAGAATCGGACGTTAATCCCGATGGAAAATACTTGTTTATCGTTATTATTCAGAAATAGGTTAAGTAAATCAGTTCATAAATCACTTGAAAACGCTTAACAAAAATATGTAACATAAAATATAGAAATACTCGTGTGTGTTTTTTTTACAGCAAATTCCAATTATCATGTCCTTCAGTGTACTCTTGTTTACTGTCAAACAGAGTCTCGATAAAACGTAACGCTATTTTAAATGACGTAGAAATGAACATGACATTAATTCGTCTAAGGGTTAACCAAATTGTAGTCTTAAACGAACTTCAAACCTGTTGTCGATATAGTTTAAAACTTCATTGTATTTATTTTCGCTTGACTGCATCGAAAGACTAAGACTTATTCGGACGCTATCAAGTCCATTTCTTGTGACGAACTACTTTAAAATGATTACTGCGTTACGGCGACCTATTTGATTATTTGAGAATATTGAAGTGGCATAACAGAAGTTTTTATCTGGCGATTAATTGAGTTCCGTATAACATCTTTTTAACCTAATACAAAAAAAAACCTTTTTTAATGCTGCATGGAGATGAATATACATGTCGCTCTACCCTCACGGGTGCAGCACTTTGGGTAACGTCTACAAATATCTCAGTCGCCAAACAGAGCGTGGTCACAGCGAGAAGGCAAACCGACTGTAAATAAACGTATATAACATTAGACATCTGCAAAGTGATTGTCATTCAAATAGTTTAGCTCACCATCATCAACCTGATACAATCTAACTTTGTCAGCATTAACTAAACATTCAAGTGCTTCACGCTTTCAGTGCCAAACCCAAAGATCATGAGGCAATACTTCATCAAGTTTACTTTATTGAAAAGCGGAAAGTTATATAGTCAGTTATGGGACATTTCTAAAATATGTTCGCATACTGGCCAGTATCAGCTGAATGTCGATGAGCTCTATACAGTGCAACACGTGTCAGCCAACGTTTATCAGCACATATGCAATACATTACGTACGCAACTCTATAGGAGCCGCGCTCTATGAAGACATGGCCGCATGTGTGTTAAGTGTTGTCGTAATGTTTTTAATTACCAATGAATTCATTCAAAGGTTTATTTAATTTCGCTTTAGACTGTCTTACACTGTTATCTGCTAACCTCATGAAAGACCTCAAATGTTCAGGACGTAATTAATAAGTTTGTAAGTTTTTTTCTCAGTAAATCCTACGGACTGTTTGATCATTCCTCGTACAATACTGTAGTACGTTCTGGTAAGTTTTGCCAAATTAAATAAGTCTCGATCTGTGAAAACGTGGTTTAAGGTATTTGCGTAAAATGTCATATGAGATTAGTCTGTACAATACTGTAGTACGTTCTGGTAAGTTTTGCCAAATTTAATAAGTCTCGATCTGTGAAAACGGGTTTTAAGGTATTTGCGTAAAATGTCATCTGAGATTAGCCTGTGCAATTCGCACAGGCTAATCAGGAACGACAATTTCCGCTTTTATGGTATTTTCATTTAAAGGGAGTCCCTTCTTAGCGAAAATCCAGTCTAGGCGGAATGTGTCGTCCCAGATTAACCTGTGTGGACCTTACAGCATATTCTGGGACGACATTTTACGCATATGCATAACGCTCAGTTTTCCCGGAGCAAGTCTCAAATAACAACGACTGTTTTTATGTGATAACTGCTCTTGGCTTAAGTTTTACGGCGATATCAGAAGGCGTTCATTGTTTGGGTATTCTTTGATTTATCGCGGTAAATCGCCTTTAATCTTATTAAAATATATCTTAAAAGACATGCTACAGAAGTCCCCAATCGTCTTTCTAAAACAATTGTTATCTGCCAGTTCCTTTAATATTTGTCGCCTCGTCAAACTTAAACCGTAGGAAAACGCAGATAGACACATTAAAGACTTACATGATTGGCGACGTTTTGATGCGATATCAGGCGAGTCTAATATTGTATAGGAAAAGGTTGATCTAATATCAAAAGTCATCGACCTTTAGTATATGTATTATATTTTTGTATACTACATTCTCAACACAAAATAAAGAAGCAAATTATAGCAAATAGTACATAGCACGCAAAAAGGCCAATCTGATATGCCAATCCTTGGGTTTCCATGGTATGTTACTCATAGGCAATATCTCTATATATAGTCATTGAAACAAAGATTGTAGCATGCGTGTATTGAATAAACGGAACAACAAGCGTTGAAGCAAGAAAAAGTAACCTACTCATGAACATACTAAAATACAGTCACATGACTCTATTTACGAACACATGCAGGAAGAACACTTCCCTTGACATAAACGGCAAGGTTCTAATGTGTCACAAGTACTACTCATCGAAAGCAAACTGTCATAAAGCATCACTTCAATATTGAATATTGAGAATCAAAATTGCCGATATACGCAGATTATGTGAATATATCGAAACAATCACTGTGCGATAAAAAGGCTGCACGAATTATGGTTAAGAAATGTATTTGTTATTTACAATAATGATGTACATACCAACTCTAAAATTGATACTAATATTATTACACTGTATTACAATGGAATGTGTATTTGAGGGAAATATTAAAAAAAATCAAAAAAATCAAGAGAACTAAAATTTATATTTATTCGTTAAATTTATGCTGTTAAATTTTGATAAATAGTATTTATGTAATGCTTCGTTTGCATATAACAAATATTGTGTTAGTGTTTGTATGCTTGTTGTCCCATCAAACCCATTCCAATAAGCCCTTATTTATCAACGATGAACAAATCTCAGAGCAAAATTTGATTAAAAAAATAGTTATAAGAAGTGGGCTTCACACAAAAAAACTTCTTGACCATTACACAGGAGCAGGCTATTTTAAAACGCAGGCGGGGTTAAATTGTGTCATTAGGAGTTTCCTGATACTACATAATGTAGGGTTGTTACTTTCTTTTATCAGACGACAGTGCACTTTTAATAACTGAGTCACAATGGGCAATGTTAATAAAAAACAAACAAGCAATACAACTACATGTAACAATGAAATAATCGTCCGCACTAACTAAAACAACATTACAATTGTTAAGCGAATGCTTTCAGCACAGCAAATAACAAATGCAAATGTCTACCTAATAAAAATGTCTGTAATTAAAAATAAATTAATTAACAACAAAAACAAAAAGCGTTCATCAGTAATAAACAGATGTGTAGTATATAAACCTATGTTAATGAAATAAAATTATCATACATCGAACCGATTAAACAAGTTTTGCATTAAACAGAAAAACATCCTATGTTATTGTTATTACTATCAATGCTTAATAGAAAACAGTCCATGTCTTATTATCGATGAAACACAAGCAAAAAACTTACTGAGTATCCACATCATGCTCAATATGCGTTTCCTGCTTTTAACATACAATACAAACCAATAAAACAATATGTGTTTTGTAAGATACCTCTCGTTTTACTGACATTCATTATATTTCTAAAGTTACTATACATAGCAAACTTTTAGAAACAAACTTTTGAACAAAAAAACAAACACAAACATTATTAAAATGTTTAACACTTACACGTAGCATTCTTATTGTTGCACAGAAAGAGGAGGTGCTTCTTCGAGTAGTGTTGGAACGAAAAAATTTCGACGACTGTCACCAAGAAAACCCTCACTAATTTATAGCCAAATGAAATTACTGGTTACGCCCACTGCAAACAGCCAATCAAATTCCTCGGTCATGTTACCGTAAACGCGCGATGTCTTATCAGTAACTGTCTTCTCAATTTTAAAGATATCGGAGCTACCGTTCGTGGTCTGACAGCTGCAGAGGCTGATAGTCATAAATTTTATTCAAATATACAAGTCGCTGTCTCATTAAAACATCCCAGATGGTTCGTTACAATCAGGATTCCTCCCAATTATTATAATTTAAATTCACGAATCGAGCTGTATGGTATCTTCTTGAAGGGAAGAAATAAGATGTTAGCTTTTAAAGTTTGTTTTGTTTCTCTGATAGTTGTAAAACCTTTAAATGCATGTAATTCTAGTTCTGTTTTCAGTAAACTAATTTCATTTTAACCGTTATGTAACTAATGGGTTTAAACAGAGCATCAAGAACAACAGCAAACGCTCTTCATAGAAATGTTGACACCGTGTGCTTTTTATATTATCCATTCATATTCATTTGCAACTTATAGGTCAAACAGTTTATGTTTTATTCTTTGGGGAAGTCATAACCTAACAACAAATATTATTTGTGTATGATGATTCGTGTGCATACTATTTAATATTTGTATGAACACTTTCTTTTTAGAAGCATCACAGATTTGTCATCATAAAAAATACGAGATTTGTTTGTTCTTGTATTGTCAGAAAGTAGTTATGAGTAATGATTACCTTTACAGACCTTTGATATCCCAGTTCTGTGATTCGGGCATATTAAATATTAAGTGATTTTGCAGTTGTTTCAATCAGCTGTTTCATTGTTACCCTATTTCACCTGTTAGAAATAATGGGTCATTAGGAAGCATTAACATCATGCGTTGGAATCAACGAAAAAGCAATACCTCACCTAAGAGGTCCTAAATTGAATTACAGGAACGTTTAATTTTGTGTATCAATAACTTGATGTTTGTGTAATTATTTATAAACGACTATTTAAACGATGATTTATACGCATTGAAGTGCTGCAGACACGTTGTATAATTCTAACGCATTGAGCTCACAATGCAGTGTCGTCGATTGGAGCCCGGGTACACATAATGCTTCATATTTTGCATTAATCGTTTACACACGCACATCGTTGCGTAAGAAGGTAAGGAACGATATTCTTTACGACGGCGTTGCTTGTCCATAAAAAGACGTGCCACTTTCATTTCAGCTTACACTAACCCTCTCCCCAACCAGCACGTTTTGTCGAAGACATGAACATATATACATGGCAAAAAAAACTGTTTTGTTAACTCGCCCAATTCTAAGGTTGATACAGTGTTCCTATGCTTGGTAATCAAATTGTCCTTCAACTGTTTACATATATAAATCAGAAACCTTATGACAACCCAAACCTTTGTTTGAACTTTTTATCTCCCTGGCAGCATATGGATTTAAGACTTAACCTTACTGCATGGGTTCAAATGGTGTTTTAAAATATTAAAATGTAATAAAACTGTGTTGATGAGGGAATATGAACTTTGTCATTGAATTTGTGAGGGAACGTCCAATACGCAAACTCCATTTTTAATACATGTTATGTTTGTAACATATATATTCTACGAATTACCTACCGTTTAGAAATATAGTGTGTTCTGAAAGACACAAACCAATCTCTGTATGAAACTACATGTTGATTGTCTCAAAGTTAAAGCTTTCAATGAGTACCCGCTTCAATGTGTAACCGCTTATTCTTTCAATTACAAGATATGGACAAGTCATTTTGAATGATGAAGACCCTTTTAAACATGTAGTGCACACTATGAAGTTTGCGATATATTATACTCATACTACTGGAAATACCTGAACAGTTTCGGACCACTTATACGAAACAAGTAACGTCCATTTCTGATGTGAATGAACGACGCAAATATACGACTGTAAAATAATTTTTTTAAATATTGCGGTTTTGGGCATTATTGAACTTGATGCTGTTTAAAAAAGATGAAATGCAATTTCGTCGATTCACTTCGGAGAAGATAAATATATAAAAGTGACCAATTAGAAAAGTTAAGTGTTAAATTGAGATTTTAACCATAAAATAACAGCCTAACTAGGAACAATCAAATGACTGCCTTTACTACCTAGACCTCATCCTTATCAAGTTCATGTACACATCCGAGGTTCAAGCTGTTTCCATTTAGCGACGTGAAAGTTCGATGTTTTGCGAAGATAGCAGGGTCACAAGTTTAAGAGAAATACTTATAAAAAAAATACCAATATTTGTATAGTGTTTTCGTGTTTCAAATACAGAAGAAAATTTACAGTTCATTTCATATTTAACCGAATGATCCGTATGATCAGACTATTTAACCGCATGATCAGAATTACTTTGTTGTTAAAGAGGGAGCACACGTTTAAGTTTATATTGATATATTAATATTTGACTAAAGATACATGTTAACATGTTAATAATAAATATAATAATTGTAATACGTTAATTATTATAAAAGCAGAATTTCTTGAGCTATTTTATGTTGATATAAACATTCATATTATATTTGACAAGTACACACCTTTCTTTAATTTGTGTTCAATCTCAGATTTAATTCCTCGATGCTCTAATGGGCACTTAGGTCGGATGTGTATTGTATGTCATTGCTTCAGAACATAGCGTTTTTTTCTGGAAATGTTATATATATGTCCATCATAACAGTATTTGAAAAGCTTGTTATAAGGGCTTTGGGTTTCAGAAGGACCGGGCATGGTGTAATATCAACTGCAGAAGACAATCGTTGTTTGGTGATTATGACAAATATTGGTCATTTAAATATTGCCAATCAAAGCAACATTTACACGTATTGTCTTATTTTTCTTTAAACAAATATTAAGAATAATACACAATAATCCCTGTATATAAAAGTAGTTGATTTAAATTCAAAGTTATATTGTATGTTGCTCTATAACATCGTCAATAGCCATTACAAGATGTTGAGGGTGTATTCGCGAGAACATAGGCACATGAAAGAGGACTAAAAAGGGTGGGGCATACTTTAAAAGGGTGGGGCATACTTAAAAAATGTGGGGAATAGGTACTTTATTACTTGTAGCATGTAGCGTTATGCCGTTTTATAATAACGTGTACCCGGTAATATGTATGCCAATGTCCACATTATATGATTGATAGTTGAAAAAAAGTAAGTTAATTGTTATCCAAAAAAATTACTTTAAGTATGAACACAGCATAGAGATGTGGACATATTGAGGGATTTCATTCTACACTGAATACACATATTCCTTTTATTGAAGTGAACCAATAGGTTAATTTTGATAAAACTTAAGTTTGAAAATTGTCAAAAAAATAAAAAGCTTCAAATTGACTTTATGTCATTTGTTTTCAATTAAAATGTCTTTTTTGTTGTTAACATAGAATTTTAAAACACCGTATGTGTTAAATCTCAATTCAACGAGTGCTAAAAATTAAACAGTCGCCGTTAATATTGGGAATGCAAAAAACGCTGATTTTCAGTATGTCTTCTCATCGGCTACACTAAGCGTTAGCATATTGAACACATTAGTTACAGTTTATAACGCTTGTAGAACGTAGGGACGTGTTCAAGAGGTGTTAAATTTGCGTGTTCAATAACAGTTTTAAAAGTGAACATTCACATTTGCAGTGCAGCATGTCAACTTGCGTCCCATCATACTTTTATATTGTCCGAAATTATCGGAGTTATGGAAAATTTCATTTAAATGATTGGATTCGTTAAACTTGTTTTCCTCGTAACACTAAAACAGTATATCTTCGACAGTAATCAAACTTCAAAACCATTGTTAACAGCACCTTGATATTTTGGCTCATATTTTTCGACATAAGTGGAGTTTTGAAACAAAAATGAATATGGGTGCATCCATATCTTATGTACACATGTCAAGTTACAATTATATCATCACTAATATTAAAAAATTATAAAAATTAACCAGAACGATCGCTTAATGTTATTATACATCTCATACTGCCTTAACAGGAATAATATAATGTTGTACTGTTTCCATTGAACTGTTTCTTGTAAACAAGGAGCATAATTATGTGCAATGCAAGGACACATATGGAATAGTCACTTGAAGTGATATTTAAAGCCTTAATGGTATTCAGAATCGGATGAGTAAAAAAANACATACACACCATGTTTGAAAGAATTTGACCTTTAACCTCAACATATATCATTGACCGTAAAGCCATTTGATATGTGTGTGACACAGGACCTCATAGAGGCACGAACTCCTGAAGTCCATCGGAGATTCTTACTTGTATATTGGTAATAAGGTGCTCTTGGTTAACATTTGATTCAAACATATTAACATTTCTTAAAATGCAGCATATATGTCGTTTGCGCGACATTCCCTTTTTATTTGAGGTACTTACTTTGGTATATTTTTTAATATCTATCAAAAACATAGAAAATTACTTATTTTAAAACCCCAATTTCGACAATAAAATGTTCTATTTGACCATTGTCTTAAAATGTGTAAACCTTTCTGGTTAATCACATGTTAAACACCGCTTGTTAAAGGTTAACATAATCGCCAACTTATTTTGAAATTCATTGGGACGCATTAGCTCGGACAATCTCTTCAATAATGATATATGTATAATTGATGCTCCATCGTAATATATGATCTTTTAATCTTACATATGAAATCTAACGTAAGAATTAAAATATGTTATAGTACCAACCTTATATAGCATTTAAGACAATTAACTTACAAATGTCATACATATCAAAGTTATAAATGATAACTCACTACTGTCTGGTGAAAGTAAAGACGTTGTCTTCTATCCTTAAATGCGCACACTTTAGGCATGATTGTATTCGGGACAAACGCGACATTTGTCATTGGTAATGCTGTGTGACAGGGATATTGGGAGCGTATTGGACTCCTATTAATAAATTAAATAGACCGATAAATGATCTACACGCAGTTTAAAATTATCGACCTTGTTATTCGAAGTGCATGAATGTATTAAGTTCTAAGTTTGAGTCTTTAATGTCCCTGAGTGAACAAGATTAATAGAGCCGCGTAACTCGATAAAGGTACTTATGCAATATGCGCCCGGGGAAGCTCCAGGCCAGCCTGTGCATTCGTGTAGTATGGTCTACTGCTATCATGTCGTCCACAAAACCGTGCGTGACTTTATTAACCAGAATGCAAAAACTGTAGTTCATTAAATAATAAGTAGTTAAAACGACAGTTTTGTCCTAATGTATCTGGGAAAGGAGTGTGGTTTTTTGGCTGAAATTAAGTCCAAAATACCACATGGTTTTCAACATACACGCATTTTAGACAGTGATATGTTTGTCCATTATAATTATACTATTCGAAAAGAACACATACAATTAAAACTAAAACACATGCTTAATTGTTTTTGTGTTAACTTTCAAATTTTCAAGTAGATAATAGTATCGTTTACAGAAGCTGTCACACATATTGTACCATTTTTATTTTTTATTTTTAAATTTTTTGCATATATTCAGTTTTTCTGAACACAACCCCGTTGATTTATGACTGAATATAAAACAAAACACCATTTAACGATAATATAAATCCTCACAAAAAAAACAGTCGTAAAGAAAGCGGTACTTAATCTACATGTTGACATAGTTTTTATCAACGCAGTGGATTTAAATGTATATTGGTTGTGATCTCTCAATTCATGACCCTGGGTGTTAAACTGGACCTAGCTAGCTCGATGAGTAGAAGAGCGCTGGTTTCTTAATAAGGGTTTGTGTTAGTTGAAACCCTAGCGAAATGCTTTGGGCGAGGATAGTCTTTGGGATAATATAATGTATGTACTGTTTGTAACATCCCAATTGACATGGCAATATAAACAAAGCTAGCCCATTTATAATACTTTTACAATTACATATGATGCCGACCCTATTTCTTTACTGTCCAAATTATGAAACGGCTACCATGAACTTGAAAAAAATGCTGAACTTTTGTATGCAGCAACGATGTTTTCTTTCTAATAATACATCCCGGTGAGTATTTGTTCCAGATGAGGGATCAAATATCATGTGTAAGGTTTTTGGCAAATTGCAGAGTCATCGATCATCACAATGATGATAGAAGCGATGTATTATACTAGTTCAACATCAATTATATAATAAGAATAACGTTGACAGTGTGTAAAGCATAGTAACTTTATAAAACTCCTTTAGGTATTAAGATAATACGTGTAGGTGTGTAACGACTTTTGCATGTCAATGATTAATTGCTTTTACATACATATACATTTCCTTCAAAACATTTCACGTATTTGAATGCGATTGAACTCTAAAATATATTTCTCATAAACAATATAGGCTCTCTTTATACTGCACTTGATCACGTATTAAGGCGTGAAGTTATAATGCAGAAGCAATGAGAAAGAGCGACAATCTCTCATATGTCGTGATAGTAAACTTAGTGGATTACTTCCCTTTAGTTTATATCTGCGTTTGTGTGCGCAATTATTAAACTCGTGCATCCATAAATAGATTGTTACGTGTACACATTTAAGGAAAAACCAGACAAGTCATTATCAGCTACATGTATACTTATATTATTCTACCCAGGGGTGATTTATGAAAATCTTTTATCAGGTTTATGCTCTTTATCATTCATTCAAGCACACTCCAAATGCACGTGAATCATTATCATCGTTGATTTAAAACTTCCCTTCCATGAAATCAATGCCATTAAACAAGCAAACTTTATTGCTCTATTTAAAGTTACTTCTGCATTCTTTCCGCGTATTGTGCGTAAATTAAAGAACACGAAGGAAATTATTTAAAGAATATTTGATAAATGGCACAAGAATACGATATGAAACTAACGTGCAATCATCTGACAAAACAACAGGTTATCATAAAATAAAATAATAATCACATAGTTATTAGGGTACTTAATTTCCGTGGCAATCGAACGGCTAATTTGCAAGATACGGCAAACAAGGCATTGTCATAATAGTTTAAACATTCTTAAAGTATTATTGAGAAGTGGAACAAGTCATGTAAAAAATAAACTGAACTAAATATCGTCTTTTTAAAGAAACGGTGCTTAATTTACACCCATAAAACATTAAAACTTTGTCATACCCTTATTTGATATCGCAGAGGCTTGTACACTGCCCTTGCGCGGAGAATCACATTGACTATTTGGAGGTTTTAACACGGTCCATTCATGGCGATTTCGATACCCCCTACCCCCGTCACACCGGACTGACGTCCTTACTGCGTCCTGACGGCGACCCAGGTCGCAATGAGGACGCCATAGACGCCGGAGGGACGCAGTAAGGACGCAAGAGGACGTAGTGAGGACGCCGAAAATTGCTCAGGACGCGAGCCCACGGCGACCACTTTGAACATGTTCAAAGTGGTCGCCGAAGTCCGGCGTTTTACGACGTTCTGTTAAGGACGTCGTAGGGACGCCGGAGAGACGCAATAGTCGTAATAGGGTCGCTGTAAGGTCGCCATGGACGTCGTGTGGTCGCCGCTCAAACCCACATAGCATGAACATTGACCGTGCGGCGACCTTATTGCGACTTTAGTACGTCCTTTGTACGTCTATTGCGTCCTCAGAACGACTATGGCGTCCTTACTGCGACTTCATTGCGTCCTTACGGCGTCTATTGGGGCCCTACTGTGACTATGGCGTTCCTACTGCGACCCCAGTGCGTCTTTAGGTCGCCGTAAGGACGCAGTACGAACGCGGTAAGGTCGCGAGGGACGTATGAAGGACGCCGTGAGGACGCGCAGAACGCCATAAACGAGGACGCTGGTGCGACGGGAAGGCGAAAAACAGCATTTTTACCGAAAAAGTCATTGGCGTCCTTACTACGACAATCAGAAATTTCCAGAAACACAGTCTTAGGTCGCCGTAAGGACGCCAGTCCGGTTGACGGGGCTATAGCGACATTATGGTTTACATGTACGTTGGATCGTCATGAATCTACCTTTAAAACAGGTGAAAAGGCGTACGTTATTATTATGACTACAATTCTTTTTCTCAGAATCTGCACACATTTGAAATATGAACACTTTAATATTAGAAGGTATATACAGCATGTATTTGACAACTTGAATTAAAATGAAAATCGGGTGATATATACGTATAACATAGTGTTCTGTTTATGAACTGAGCGAAACGCTGCGATTACGTTGTATTGTTATGTGTGTGCATGCGTGTGTGTTAAGTAAAAGTAACTCACAACATAAAAATACTATATCTATTAATTTACAGAAGCACATGCTCATATAAAAAAACACTCAAATTTAACAAAGCAAAAAAAAGCATATTTAAAAATAAAGTTTGTGTAAGTAGCTCTAACAAGGAACAAATATTAAAAATGCGGAATTTTAAATAACCCAACGATTAGGTAAGCATACGTGGAAAGGCTTTGTCAACATGTCAATACATTCTTTATCCCCCAAAATAGCAATTCGTCCTTGGTTTTATACACATAATGGCGCGTACCGAAACTACCTGTTATAATTTATGAGTTTTGTTATCGGCTAAGGCGAAGTTACATGTATTGATCGAAACTCGTGCAAAATCATTATTTACAGTCAATAACACTTCAGAATAAGAACCGTGAATTTAATCAGGAAGATTATTACGCAGTGCCGTATAGATATAACTGTCTTAATCAAGTTTTCGAAACATCAAGCAGTTTATGGTAACAAAGACCACAATGTAAGCATACATTAATAAAAACAATGCATGGCGCGTGTAATTCATCCCGTGGTTAAAACACAGCACATATACCAGTCATCAAATATACATTATACTCTCAATATAATTATATTAAAACGGTATAAACTACTAAAATCAACGTAAGATAAAATTCTAAATACCACATTTATCTCATATATCGCACAATAGTATTATGAGCCGATATGACCATATATACATTAATCATTGAGGCAGCTAAAGAATGAACACATATTTTTAGTTTCAATGCGGTACATATGTTGTCTAGCTGCAATGGTTGATGGTCAAAATAACAAGACATAGCTAGGCCTAACAACATATGAATGTAATACAAACATAAATAGGCTTAATATGGTTTATATAGTGCGGTTCATAGTAAAACAAATTAAAACAAAGTAGTATTCATATCAAATTACTTATGAGGTTTTACCGCGAATTGTTTGATTGGTAATATATATGTATGCATATGTTTATGTATAATGTTATGTCTTATTATTAGTTCACACATGCTCATTTGAATTCTGTTTATAGTTGGTCACCTGATAAGAAAGATTTGTATCATGTAAGTTTATCAATGGGGAAAAAATAGCACATTTTCTTAAATTTCTGTTTGTTTGTTTTTTAATGTTGAACTACTGTTCTTTTCCATTTTTGTGAATGGAGGCTGGATCTTCTTAACATACGTACACGTATTTCATATATTTGCTGTCTTAGTTTCTTTATTGCACAATGTAAACACTTCATGTGTTTAACAGTCTTATTTATAATTCGCAGATTGTTTAAACAGTTATTAAAGCATTTGAAACGCGGATAAATGTTCAGCAAAGCGTCATGTCAGATACCCATTGTGAAAACGCAATTATAACCTCTTAATTATCAAACATTTTATAATAATGAAGGGATTTTTCACCGCCGACAAAAACACTTTGAACTATACAGATGGACGTTTCCATCATATAAGTCTTCAGTCATACATTCGTCGATAACGAAACGTCCAATTATACACGATCTTTGAAAAACTGATGCACATACAGAGTTACTCATTTGTTTATCGTAAATGTTTGTATCGTTCATGGCTAATAACTTAGTATGTGCGCTATTTGATTTCAAAGTCATTCACATATAAATTGCAACCTTCCACGAATTTTCGAGTGCATTCGTGACATAATCGGTATTGCTGCTGAAAATATTAATATGATGCGATTAAACAATATTATATGCACATGTACAATAACAATTATCAGAAGTAACCCGTGCCAAATCACGTAATTTATTTAAACCAGGAAAAACTGGAATGGTAGAAATAAGTCAGTCATTGATATCATTTGAAAACATGGCTAATCGATTAAATGAAAACAAGGAGTTTAATCTCAGATCCAGTCATGCTACAAAAAGGCAACATTTTGTGAATCTCAACCGGGCTTATTTGATAAGTGATTATTGGTACCTACTAACCTCGCTAGTAATTACTTGCTTTCTTCTTTTCCTGACCATTCGCACGGTTTCTGCAACAGCTACGTCCCCGTCGCGTTTTATTCTTTCCAGCAGGCACCACATGACCGCAAACAGACCACTGCGAGTGAACCCGTCACTGCAACGTAACCATTGTTACACACATTTATTGTCTACATAGTGAATCAAAGTACACTAAACACGAAAAGGAATTGGGTTCCCATACTATTACACAGCAACGTACATGGTAAGATATTGAGCAAACGACATATACATACTGGCATTGTATCACAACCGGACCATTCTTTGAACAATCCTGTACAGCAATTATAACGTTCAGCATATCATCAGCATTGCAAACGTGAGCATCCTTGGGCCACTTCAAAAAATGGAAGACACGGACGTCGAAACTTTTTTGCTGAAACATGAGTCAATATATTTAATTTCCAATCAGTTCTCGTAATTTGATTGCAGTACAAAAGCTATAACAACAAGCATGGCCTAAATGTTGTAAAATTCATGCATATAAACGCAAACAGAATTAATATTGTTATATTAATATGGACTTCAACATTACCTCAATGTGTTTGTATCTGACAACATACTCGACATAAGTTCCCCTACATATGCTTGACAGCGGTATAGCTGTGAATGGACCGAGCACAAGGACACTGTCTCCCACGGGAACGAAGGGGCTTACCTTAACATAATGTAACAAATATGGACTAATGTTTTTCAAATACGTGTTACAATGGTTAAGAATAAGCAATTAAATAGTGCAATGTCACATTAAGGAATGTTCATTTTTGTTGACAGCGGACGTGTTGTAACTATTAACAGTTTATAAAATACTGACATATTTACAGCTATCTGTCTATACTTTAAGTATCAGCTACCGCGTTTGGAATGCAATGCTCATAATTTATGATTACTGATCTTATCTTACAAAACTCCGTGTGTTTGCCTTATTCGAATATCAATTTACAAGCGTAATAAATAGCGTGTATTTCCCTGTACGCTGATATGGCATTATTCATTACCGATTTAAAAATATGTTGTGCCAGTAAAAAGGAAGAATAATTAAATGTGAATCGTATAAATATTTCATGAAAATGTTTCCCACAAACCTCTCCACAAAATGTAACAACATTTTTTACATTGTGGTCGTGAAGCAAACGAACAAAATCAATTTCTGTGCTGACCTTCGTAGATTGTGTTAAAATGAGATTGTTTTGTTCGAGAAAGCTCTGAAATTAACAAGTGCACGATAATTGTTAATCACCTCTCTAACTTTATACGCATCTCTATCTTTTCTTAATCTGTCTCAAACCACTTACATATCTATCGAACACTACACAACTATATTGATATCATAGTTACCTTATTCAAGATACTTAACTCGCTATATATGTAACTTCAACGACCATAGCTACATATCATACATGTAAACACAAATATATTTTATAACAGGACCACTATATACATTTCTATTCTAGCACCGTCTACCAGTATTTTCAATTTCCTACCTGTTTCTTAGCTTTATCTAACTGTCTTTTTCACCATGCTCTACTTGTAATCTTATGAATATATTGATCTGTCTTCGTTACAACTATTTACTTGCCTCTTAACCACAATGTAAATATCTTCTTGACCACCTTCTACATGTATATTTTACCACTGTCTCCCTGTCTTCTTTACCACTATCTACTTGTTCTTTGTACCAATCTACATGATTTCTTACCCGCTATCTACAAGTCGTCTTTACAACAATCTACCTGGCGTGTTTACCACTATTTATCTGTCTTCTTTTCCACAATCTACCTGTCTGCTTTACCACTATCTACCTGTCTGCTTTACCACTATCTACCTGTCTTCTTTACTACTATCTACCTGTCTTCTTTACCACAATCTACCTGTCGTCTTTATCACAGTCTATCGGTCTCATATATCACTATCTACCTGTCGTCTTTACCACTATCTACTTGTCTTCTTTTGCACTATCTACCTGTCTTCTTTACCACAATCTACCTGTCGTCTGTACAACTATCTTCCTATCTTCTTTACCAATATCTACCTGTCTTCTTAACCACTATCTTCCTGTCTTCTTTACAACTATCTAACTACATGTCTTCTTTACCACAATTTATCTGTCTTTTTTACCACTATCTACCTGTCTTCTTTACCACTATCTATCTGTCTTCTTTACCACTATCTACCTGTCTTCTTTACCACTATCTTCATATCTTGTTCACCACTATCTACCTGTCTTCTTTACCACTATCTACCTGTCTTCTTTTCCACAATCTACCTGTCTGCTTTACCACTATCTACCTGTCTGCTTTACCACAATCTACCTGTCGTCTTTACCACAGTCTATCGGTCTCATTTATCACTATCTACCTGTCTTCTGTACCACTATCTTCATATCTTATTTACAACTATCTACCTATCGTCTGTACCACTATATATCTGTCTTCTTTACCACTATTTACCTATCGTCTTTATCGCAATCTATCTGTTTTCTTTACCACTATATATCTGTCTTCGTTACCACAATATACCATCATCTGTACCACTATCTACTTGTATTCTTTACCATTATCTATATGTCGTCTTTACCACTATCTACCTGTCTTCTTTACCACTATCTACCTGTCGTCTGTACCACTATCTACCGCAATCTACCATCATCTGTACAACTATATACTTGTCTTCTTTACCACTATCTACCTGTCGTCTTTACCACAATCTACCTGTCGTCTGTACCACTATCTTCAAATCTTCTTTACAACTATCTACCTGTCGTCTGTACCACAATCTATCTGTCTTCTTTACCACTATCTACCAGTCGTCTTTACCACAATTTATATGTCTTCTTTACCACTATCTACCTGTCTTCTTTACCACACTATACCATCGTATGTACCACTATCTACTTGTATTCTTTACCATTATATATATGTCGTCTTGACCACTATCTACCTGTCTTCTTTACCACTATCTACCTGTCGTCTGTACCACTATCTACCGCAATCTATCTGCCTTCTTAACCACTATATATCTGTCTTCTTTACCACAATATACCATCATCTGTACCACTATATACTTGTCTTCTTTACCACTATATATCTCTCGTCTTTACCACAATTTACCCGTCGTCTGTACCACTATCTTCAAATCTTCTTTACAACTATCTACCTGTCGCCTGTACCACAATCTATCTGTTCTTTACCACTATCTATCTTTCGTCTTTACCACAATTTATCTGTCTTCTTTACCACTATCTACCTGTCTTCTTTACCACAATAAACCATCGTCTTTACCACTATCTACTTGTATTCTTTACCATTAACTATATGTCGTCTTTACCACTATCTACCTGTCTTCTTTACCACTATCCACCTGTCGTCTGTACCACTATCTATCTGTCGTCTTTACCACTATCTAGCTGTCTTCTTTACCACTATCTACTTGTCGTCTTTACCACTATCTACCATTCGTCTTTACCACAATCGATCTGTCTTCTTTACCACTATCTGCTCTTCTGTTCACCAATATCTATTTGTCTTCTTACCTGTCTTCCTTACCACAAACTACCTGTCTTCTTTACCACTATCTGCTGTTCTATTTACCCCTATCTACCTGTCTTCTTTACCATTATTTACCTGTCTTCTTTGCCACTATCTACCTGTCTTCTTTACTACTATCTACCTGTCGTCTTTACCACAATCTACCTGTCCTCTTGACCACTATCTACCTGCCTTCTTTACCACTATCTACCTGTCTTTTTTACCACTATCTACCTGTCTTCAACACCACCACCTACCTGTCTTCTTTACCACTATCTACCTGTCTTATTTACCACTATCTACCTGTCTTCTTTACCACTATCTTCCCGTCCTCTTTATCACTATATATCTGTCTTCTGTACCACTTTTTACCTGTCGTCTTTACCCCTATCTACCTTTCCTTTTTACCACTATCCACCTGTCCACTTAACCACTATCTATCTGTCTTCTGTACCACTATCTACCTGTCTTCTGTACCACTATCTATCTGTCGTCTTTACCACAATCTACCAGTCATCTTTACCACTATCTACCTGTCGTCTTTACCACTATTTATCTGTGTTCTGTACCACTATCTACTTGTCTGCTTAACTGCTATATACCTGTCTGCTTTACCACTATCTACCTGTCTTCTTTACAACTATCTACCTGTCTTCTTAACCACTATCTACCTGTCTTCTTTACCACTACCTACCTGTCTTCTTTACCACTATCTACCTGTCCTTTTTGCCACTATCTATCTGTCTTCTGTACCACTATCTATCTGTCTTCTTTACCACTATCTATCTGTCTTCTTTACCACTATCTACCTGTCCTTTTTACCACAATCTACCTGGCGTCTTTACCACTATCTACCTATCCTCTTAACCACTATCTATCTGTCTTTTTGCCACTATCTATCTGTCTTCTTTACCACTATCTACCTGTCGTCTTTACCACTAACTACCTATCTTCTTTACCACTATCTATCTGTCTTCTTTACCACTATCTACTGGTCTTCTTTACCACTATCTACCTGTCGTCTATACCACAATCTATCTGTCTTCTTTACCACTATCTACCCGTCGTCTTTACCACAATCTATTTGTCTTCTTTTCCACTATCTACCTGTCTTCTTAACCATTATCTACCTGTCGTCTTTACCACTATCTATCTGTCTTCGTTATCATTACGTATTTTATTTACCAATATCTATATATCGTCTTCAAATGTATCTTCCAGTCAATTTAAACCAGAATTATTTTTCTTAACCATAATCATAAAATCATATTATTCCAGTCTTTTCATTTTGGTACTATCAACATATCGTATTGACCAAATATCTATATATTGTGTCCATAACTAGCTTGCATTATGTTATTTTATATTTGCTTATCTACGAATGTATACTATAGCCATTTTCACCATCATCCTGTCGTCTTAACATACATCTACCATCTAACACCCAACACAACATGCAAATGTTGGTCAGAGTACCTGCCTACCTTTGTGATATATGTTGCTTAAGCTTACGTTATACTATCGTAGTAGTACTGCTTTGTGCGTATGTATTTTAAAGTCAAACTATTGAAGGACGTTTTGTTTTATACAAACCGATACATTTACAGCATTTATGTAGTCGTTATGTCCCTCCAAATGTACTGATAATTTCAATACTGGTCTGAATTTGTCATCTGAAATAAGTAAATATATCAAACGATATATGCATCTTATGTATGCTAAAAAGTACCTGTTTTAGCCGATATATCATATAATTGTTTAAATTTATCCTGAATTTAACGATTCATATTAAAAATGATAACAATTTTGCTTGAACATATAGTTTACAACATGCACCATTTGCAGAAAATAATTGATCTATTCTGGTCATGTTTGCACTTTTTCTCTATGATATCTCGCATTAATGCAATCAAGACAATTGTTATTGTTGGTACTACACAATAATTTTTTTAAGGTTACATATGTTTACGTACAAATATGCCCCGCTTTTAAAAGTGTCATTTATCTACGTAAGGCGAATGTTTAGGTTACAGTTTTACATTTTTAAACAGGTTAAAAATGTCATTCTATATCTTTATGCTTTCACTATCAAATTATGAACTGCATATACTTACAACTCAATATTTGGCTTTTAAATATTTGAGTTTAAATGCAGTAACACAATCTTCGTAGCAAGATTTAAACGAACACTGCACAATGGGCTATTGTGAACGTTGGTTTATCACAACTCAAATTTCAAATATCAATGACTGCCAACTAAATTTGCGATTAAGGATTTGTGAAACTCGACCTTACTCTTTACTGTACAAGGAACCAAAACTATTGATGGCATTTAACAAACATAAACGCACCCGGAATTAAAGTACGGTCAATGTTCTTCTGCTTATTTTCAGGTTTTTCACCGTCTAAAATCTTGATACAATCATCATCTTTTTCAACATTTTCATAGTCAGGAAGATAAGATTTTTCCATCTCCTGAAACATCATGCATGGTTATAAAATCACCTGAATTAAGATCACAGTCATTGTCCTCTTCTTATTTCGAATTGTAAATTGAATACCTGAATAAACGAGCCATGTACAGTCAGATGTATGTATAATTTGTAAGTTATAATGCATATTAAAAATGTAAGAATATTATAAGAATTTAATATTTCAATATCCTTCAATTTTTTTCAAATATCGCGCGTCGTTTTATAAAAATATGTGTTCAATTACATCATGTAAAAAGACGCACAACCCAATTTTTGCTTTAATGGTAAGCGTTCATACAATGCCAACATGGTCAAATATTTATATTAGTATGAACGGCAATAATACCCTGTATTCCTCATTCAGTGTTTCTGCTGAGCGTCTGCTATCAACATACGTTTGTTGTGAGACAACGTCGCCAATGGGACATAGAGCCTCACACAATACTTCGTGAAGATACAGGTACTGCAACTGTCAAATAAAAATTGACATTTAGGTAATGTGTGACCGTGACTTTTGCGGAAGAATTCAGGAAATTAATCTACTCATGAAAATGAGTCGATCTCATATAACAGGTAAAGACCCAAATTACGGAAAATGTTCTCCAGACGTTATTGGATAATTTGTGCCGTTACTTTGTACGTTCACTGACAGTTTCGAAGTGGCCGTTCGAACTGTAAAGTAGACGTTAAGTTAACATGCATGTACGTCTACCTGTGTCTGCACCATATTGACCCTCTGCTCCCTGAGTCTTAGAATGGCATCGAACACGTTCACCTGTTTTTCTGTGGTCCCTTGGTCGTACAGGTAGTCTAGAGCTATAAAGGTCCCGGTACGACCCACTCCAGCACTGCATACAAAATTCATGTTATAGGGAAGCTTTCATTAATGAACCTTTCCAAAGAAAGCCCACGTTTTGCTAACATATAAGTAAGTATTTATTGATACATGATATTTGCAAATTGTTTATGTTTTCCTTAGGCAATGAAATATCGCACCCAATTTAACAAAAATCAGAAAAGTAAGTTTCCAGCAATGGCAGTGACGTCGGAAATTTATTTATTTATTTATAATTGTTTATGAGGGTATGCTAACATCATGTGACTCGCATTCATAGCAATATGAACACATTAAGAAACATCTAGGACTCGACGTAAATATACAAATTATTGTTTATTGGTAAACAACGAAGTGTTTTTCATCCTGTTGCGTAGCTATTAATCCACTCAATCTAACACGGTCGTGGTAAAGTCGCTACGTATCTGCGCTTTAGAGTGTAAGTTTTAACAATTAATTGAAGTTACTATATATATAAATTTATGATCAAACCATGAAATAGGCAAACACATTATGCCGAACACAGCAAAACCAAGGCATATGTACCAACCTGCAATGGACAAACCATGGAAACTGCTGTTTGATATTGACAAATCGTACTTTGCGCCAGAACTGCAGTAAAGATAGAGCTGTATCTGGTACGTTTCTGTCAGGCCAAGAAGTGAAGTGGCAATGAGTTACAAAGTGCACGTCTTTCAAACCAACCTGTAAAATACAAATACATATATAAAATATTATGCAGCAGGCTGAAAACTGTAACATAAACATTGTACATGCGTATCTGTTAGATTAAAGAAATTTTAATTGATAAGTATTAGCTTATATACTTGTATTACACTGATGGCTAACGACAGCCAATTGTCAATATGATATTTATCAATTGTTCGAATTTAATAAAGTTGTATATTATGTGAGATATTTATCTTCTTAATACCTTTGAACAGTTCAACTTTCTAAGTACAAAATCTCCATAGTGTTCTTCTTCAACAATTTTGACAATGTGTTCCCCGTAGTGGACAAGTTTGTTCAATTTATCTGGCCAGTATTGGTAGCATTTACTCTAGTAAGATATAAAAGTATGTGAATAACAACATGTATAATATATCGTATATATGTATTCTTTGGTAACATAATAGGAGAGCTCTTGCATGTCACGAACATTACACTGAGATTATAAAGAAAAGACGTATATGAAACGTAATCATAATTGTAATTATAAATGTACTATGTCATCAACAAACAACGTTGAACAATAAACTAAACACGTACTTTCGATTCTTCGAACAGATTGGTAACCATGACAACAACACTGATCCTTTCTGTCCAAATCATCCTCCATGTATCTTCTACCGTACATTGTAATGGACCTTAAACAAAATTGACTTTTATAGAATTTATATAAAAGGTTAAATACCGTGAAAGAAAATGAACGTACATGATAAGAACGTACCTTGACCAGCGATGTATTTCTTTGGAATTGTATATCCCTGAAAAAAGCAGTTACACATTAATGCGTGGACAAATTACACTTTAAAGATCACTATTATATGATATCTGTAGCAATGCTACTGTATGTGACCTTCACCATACATATAGTTGAGCATGTAATATTATTATGAACGTGTACAAATTAACAAGCGATAAATACGAAAATCAACCAATCTCAACATTTTAGGAAGATGAATACATCTACACGTACTATCATTTACATCTGGCCCATTAATAAATAAGTATTTGGAACAAAACCATTTGTATAAACAAAACGACTTACGTCGATGAAACTAGCGTTAATATAATCCGAATTCTTGTCCTTGTTTATGACCGGAAGTGCAACACGATTCTTATCATCTGTGAAATTAAAACATGTGTACATCAAACTGCATGAGCGTTTCCATGTGAAGTCCATTTTTCAATGTTATTTGCGATAAAGCTCAGAGTCAAAATGTATGCAGTCTTGGTATTAAACAACTCATTTAATGCAATTGCGACGTTTCTTCAACATTTACTTGTAATCAATGATAGGTAGTTAGCTAGAGTACAATAGGCTAGCTCTAAAAGAGAACTTACATGGGAAAACGTTGTTATATCTGTTTTTCTCATCATTTGCATCTGCCATGGCTGTATTAGTAGAATAACTGCTTTCTTCCGTCTGAACTGTCAATTTCTGAAGCACCAACACAACACATTTTTTGTTGAAAAATAACGGACTATGCATTGGATAAAAACATTTTTTCATTGATTATCATCAACTTATGATACATATTTACATATAAGTGAATGGAACTCACCATAAATTCATCAAATACTTTCGAGGGATCCACTTCAGCATTTGCTACGAATTCGCGTAAATCTGCGATTGATATATTCCGACCAGTAAAATTCACAAAGTTTATGATCGTGTTTTTGGACAGTCGAACTGGCTCTCGTTCATAAATACGATTTTCATTTATCTGCATTTCCTCGATTCCTCCGTTCACATTTGTTTCAGCCGATCGATTCTTACTACAACGATGTCGTCCACTTGTTTGTGTAATGGACATTCCTAAACATAAATTTTTTGAGCATTACATGTTGCACATGTTTTTTGCCCCCACCCCCCGTGTCTCATTAAACAAATTGTAATAAAACAAAAAAAAATGGCAGAAAGAGAAACTTCTTAAACATGTTTAACTGTTCATTTCAACAAGCCATCAATAGAGGGCGACATTTAATCGATCTTACCCAAGTTGTCGAAAGATGAACAGCTTGAACTTGATCTTCTAAACCTGTTAAAATGTTCAATAAACATAAATGCAGATGTATTCAAACGCTTTTAGAACATAATAAAAGCTATAAATTATATATTTCTTTATCATGTGCATGCGTTAATGATTTTCGATTTATTCTGTAATTTTCGATTTATTCTGTTAACCTAAGCACGCACGATTTAGATTAATACGCCATTATAATAGTATACGCTTTAATCATAACATGACATACCTTAGGCGCCAAATACGCTGAAGAACAGTATTCTTGGGTTCTGAAAAGGAATATATATTCATATGTATATAAATAATCTGTCATGTTTAAGTGTTGGTATACGACATTACTATCAATTTGAGATGGAGTTGTAACATGCTGCAAATGATATTTCAGCTGAACCATTCACGCACAGATTAATACTGCATCCGACCTTACTAGGCTGGAATATTAGTTTCCCAGCAAATGTGGACTACATCAAATGCACAGCTTGACAAGTATAACTTACTTTCAAGTTTCTGTCGATATATTCTAATGACAACTATAACAGCTGCGACAACAATAGCGACCCCAATAATTATGCCGATAGTAGCTGCAACAACACCACCTTCTGATTTCTGTTCTTCGTCAGTTTCTAATTGTGAACAAAAAACATTCATGCATATGCAAGGCTAAATTTCCTTAATAATGTTTCATAATAACATTATTTGCTGGTCGATTGCTATATTGTTGTATTCAAACACTCACCAAGTTTCACTAATGTGGTCACAGTAATCGCTTCAGTCTCATCCGACTTACCGAAGGCGTTTATTGCAATCAGTTTTATTAGATAGGTAGTACCAGGGATCAAGCCATGAAGTGTATAATTGTTATGGTAAGACGAAATGTTTGTTTCTATCCAATGCATAGAAGATTGTTGTGTTTTATATCTTATACTAAATATTTGTTCTATGCCACCGTTGAACCCTGGTTTCCACTCCACAGTTATGGACTGAAGGCCTACTGTCCCTTCTTTAGCACGAACGTCTTTGGGCATTTCAGGCCTCTCTGATAAACAAAATACTATTGGAAATGTAGAACAATGCAAAATACACATCTGTCTTATAAATATTTTGCCAAGTGGTTAAAGCAAATGATTTTAATTATGCACCTACGTGCTTCTGTGCAATATTTCGAATATAAGTCCATAATTCCTAAACCGGTATTAACTGTTTTCCAATAAGCATGCTCTTAATATCATATTCATATTATGTTAACAAATAAATTACCATACGCTCGAATGGTGAATTCCTCATAGGTTTCTCCTAATTTAGTATATACAGTGACTCTGTATCTTCCAAAATCAGAGGCTTGTACTCTTGATATGGACAGATTAGTCTGTAACCCATCTGGAGAAACAGTTAAGCTGGTAGATCGCTTGTGAGAAATGTTTTCCCACGTGGATCCATTAAGCTTGTACCAATTGTACGCAGATCTTTCCGGTAGAGGATACGCGATGATTGTAAACGTTAACAGCGCTGATCCATGTAAAACCGAGGAAACATGTGTAACTGTAGGTGAGAACGGCGACTCTCTTGGAGAACCTGTTTTCGAATAAGGTTATTGATTCACCACCATTGTTTATATAATAACATGTCTAATAAGACAAATATGTGTAAAGTAAGTCATCTTCTTTAATATATGTTTTAGTAAATTTCCGCTTTTTTGTAAGACAATTGAACAACTTACACTGGATGACTAATTGAATTGTTTGTTCCTGTGAATCTGTAGAATGTTTATTTCGGCCAACGCACTTATATACTTTTGAGTCGTATTCACAACGAGCCGCAGCAATGGTAGCCGAAAGTATGTCGGATTGATTTGTTTGTAGAACATGGGTACCATTTAAAATAGAAACGTTTGCTTGTGGGTCACTGTCAAACTTGCATATAAACTCGACGCGGTCGCTTTCGTTAAGGCTTATTTTGTTGAAAGTATCGAAGCCGTTTACTAGAAACTGTTTCAACTCGGCAGCATCTGTAAATACGGATTAGTATTAGTATTTCTTTATAAAAGATTGCATTACTCATTTAATAAATATTTGACCTGTTTTAAACTATAAACCTTGTTTATATTAAACAAACTCAGGTAACTATCAGCATTGTTGAGTCTAAGATTAGGGTGATTGCATAGCGAATCTGCATACAGCTCTTAACATACACTGTACGTCGAGGTAGAAACTACTGTTGGAGACACCCTCTTTGACATCACAACCTGTAGTTTCCATCGTGTTGAAAACGTTGCATGTATACCATCCTTCGTCTGATTTAGTGATATTTTCGATAATTAGATGTTCAGTATTAATGGATTCCAATGACACATTTGCGCGCTGCCACAATAACGACGTTGCCGGTGGATTTCCAGCAGTGTACGGGCACACTATATCCAGAGTGGTGTTCAGGAGACGTGTCTGGTTTTCTATGTGATTAACCACCGGAGGTACTGCAAATGCAAGTTTGACGCAGTAGAGTAAATAACTATGGCTTGTATATGCATTAAGAAGTGTTTTTATAGATGAATCATCGCAAGTAATGTAACCATTGTGTGGGTACAGATAAAACAATCTATAAGCATACACATGCAGTAAAGCCTATTTTATATATAAATGTGTTGAAGTCACTTAATTTAAAAATAGTTGTCTTACCTAACACATCCAGTTTAAAAGAAGATACTGTTTCTCCGTTGACTTTTCCACCATAAGTTCTGCTCATAACATTTTTAGCAACACACGAAAAGGTTTCAGTTTGATGTACATTAATATTTGCCAGTATTAAGATATTGCCTAATCCATATTTATGTGGGTGCCATGAATATGTAGGATCTGGATTTCCGGTAGTGGTGCAGGACACATTGATGGACTGTCCTTCGATAACTTTCAAAGTCTGCGTTGAAAACACTTGACTGCATGTAGAAAAGTGTAGCACTGGTGGCTTCGGTGGGTCTTTAATTTAGACATTCATGTATTAATTTAAAAGAAAAGTGTCATATACATCGTAAAACAATACTTAAAAAGAAAAGATCATGATGTTATGTCGGTCAGGTATTGAAACGTTATTGACAGCAATAGATGAATTATATAATTCATTTGAACCACTTTTAAAAGTATAAAATTAAAAAATTTCACTTACATAAAATATCAAGCGATACATTTTTCGTTGCAATAGCGTCTATTTCATGTCCATTTGTAGGTGAAAGCTTACTTTGAGCTTTACATACATACAGGCCAGCATCGCTAGTATGTACGGCTTGTATCGTCATGACAGACATATTCTCCATATCTGACTTCGGAGTTATCCATGACAATATCGGTAGAGGATTTCCATAGCTTTTACAAGTCAAGGCAAGAGTTTCGTTTTCAATTATAGCAACTTTGTCAGGGACCTGTTGCTCATCGAACTCGATAACTGGAATACTTGGGGAACCTACAATGCCAGGAACAAATGTACGTAAATAGTTCAAAAAATATGTTTGCATAAGCAAGCGTTGCATGCATAGATCGTATCAGTATAGTGAGTTTCCAAAACAACGATACTTACTCAGAATATCTAACTTAAATGCCCGTTCAATGGATCCTATTACTGACAGTTGAAACGATGCATTCATTATGTTTTCAACTCGAACGGAGTAGACGTTATTTCCGAATGGGCTTATATTTGACGTTGAGAACGTCTTATCAAGAACATTCTCCCCCTTAGGAAGTGTCCATATGTATGCTGTTGGTGGAGGATTGCTTGTGCTTATGCATGTTATCGTGAAGGGTTCGTTTTCGATTGCTCGTATTTCGTTCGATTGAACTGTATGGTTTCCAATGTTGCACACCGGAACACGTGGTGGATCTTAATACAGAATGGATAATTATCTTCATATAAAATGGAAAATAAACATACTACATTTAAATGCAAAATCATATCAACACATAAAAACGAGACATGAATTATACGTACATAAAACGTAAACAGATATATTCGTCGTGGTTGCCGCCTCAATAGACTGTCCTACAGTAGGTGATAGTACACTCTGTGAGATGCACGTATACAGACCGCTCTGATTTGTTTGGATTTCATATATTATCAAATTAGAAATGTTGTTATGCATTGCAAATTCTGGCGTCATCCAAGTAACTGCAGGTCTAGGATTTCCGTTGCTTCTACATTCTAGTACTACCGTTTGATTTAGTATTATTGAAACACTTGTATCAACTTGGCTTTCATTTAGTAATGTGACAGGGATAGTGGGGTATCCTGAAATAAA
This sequence comes from Dreissena rostriformis, assembly GCA_007657795.1. Classification (NCBI taxonomy): domain Eukaryota; kingdom Metazoa; phylum Mollusca; class Bivalvia; order Myida; family Dreissenidae; genus Dreissena; species Dreissena rostriformis. Next base: position 117,431 of record VMBQ01001575.1, read on the forward strand.
GGTAATTAATGTGAACGAACATCTGAGAAGTTTACATTTTAATTATGACACGAATGGCATGCGATTTTAAATCCGATTTTATATTCGAATTTGATTGTTTTTCGCTTGCAAAAGCAACATTACAAATTAATTCAGTTTTCCGCACCAATATCCACTGATCGAACATTATGATGCATGACCTTTATCCAAAGACCATTTTGAATAGGTTAAACTCAAATATACAGTTTTGTTGGAAGTATGTTTGACAAAAAGAAATTGTTTCCTTTTTCTTGTTGTGTCAAACGTTTTGTTTTATTCATTTTAAGATGTTTAAAATATGGATATGCGTTTTGGTATAGTTCATTATTGCGTTTCATTGACGACTTCAATTCACCTATTCAGCGTACTAACATTACATTTTTAGATAAAACTTCCGTACTTACGCAAAATATCCAGCTGAGGCTTTGAATCTGAACTTATTTGTCCATATTCATTTGCTGCGTTACAATATAATTTCATTCCGTGATACTTTTCGATTGGAGTAAATACCAAGTGACTGATGGCAAAGTCACCAGAACTTGTGTGTGCTGCGTAATTTGTCATGTCTATGTCATCACTAAAATTATCTGTGAGGTCATCAAGGTACCAGCGTATTTTCGGAGTAGGTCTTCCAAAGGATGAACAATAAAATAAACCGGTTTTCACATTGTTTAACAATGACACTATCCCCAGTTTAGGTGACATTGATACAGTCTTAGCTGGATCTAAAACGAAAACAAATCTGATACATATTATACATATTATAAATCCAAGAAACATTACATGTACACATTATGATGCTCAAACAATTGACAACATCGTTCGTCATACATAACGAGACACACTTTATTTCACCCACCTATTGTTGATATATTTACAGAAGATTTGCTTCCAGTATTCAGAACAATACATTCGTACTTGCCAGCCTCGTTGATAGTAAAATTGAAAACTGTCAGCACCAATTTCATTTCGTCGCTCCCTGCAGTTTTAGACAACATGAACAAAGAATTATTGAAACCGCTTATTCCTGAGAGCGTCGAGTAGATTGCAATGTTTTGATTGTTTAAGGTGAACTGTACTGAGTTGTCTTCATTACAAACATGACATGTCAGAGACACTCGTGATCCGGTCTCCACCAGAGTAGTATTTGTTGTGAGGGACACATTGCACGCTGAAACTAAATTATACAGCACATATTACATATCTAGTCATTATAAAAAAAATATGTCTACCGAATTGTGAGTGAATATCTGAATGAGCGGCCTTAGAGTGTTCCTTTAAATTTATGTCTTCAGGCGGGACCATTACTCCGCCCTAAAGCGAATAACCATAGACTTTCCAAATACGTTAACGTAGATAGCGTTTCTAGAGAACACACTATTGCGAGTTTTAGTTGGACATACAAATTGACACCACAGCAATACACAACGTAAGCGATAGTCGTTGTGTAAGTTTTTAACATTTTAGGAATGATCACTAGAATGCAATGCCCAGACAAATATGTCGATGACTTTAACATGATCGTTATTCAACGTCAAAGTGAAATTACATTTTTTTATGATACAAATGAATGATACATGCACATTTGTTTTAACAAGATGCATACAATTAATGCCATTTACGTTCAGTTGATTCTGGGATTCGGAATACATACATGTAAATTAATCAGTAGAAATCGCGTATAATAAAACATACCATGCAGCGAGAGTATTTCATAAATTGTCATATTATATTTATCTAATATCGATTACAAACCAGATTTGTATAGTCATGGGATCTTCCATTAGAATATACATCATAAGAGTAGGTATTGACGTTCGAATATATGTTTTTAAATAATATGTTGTAAATGCTGCTTTTTAAGACACACATACAATGACTTGCATAACTACGGACGTCTTTTTAGTAAACATGTAATGGTTTATTAAATATTCGTTTTCACACCAATTATTAATGGTTTTACCATAATCAAAATACAATAATAAAACAATAAAACTATCAAACTATAAGCCAAGGTATATTATAAAAAACAAGAGCACCGTCGAGCGGATGCCAACGCTCGGCTGTGAGTGCTTGGATTTAGTTTTCTTTTACCTTGAAGGTCATCATTGACCTTGACTTTTCACCACTCAAAGTGTGCAGGTCGATGAGATACACATGAAAAACACTTTTTTTACCTTCGACCTTGAAGGATGACCTTGACCTTGACCTTTCACCACTCAAAATGTGCAGCTCAATGAGATACACATGAATGCCAAATATCAAGTTTCTATGTTCAATAATGCAAAAGTTATGGCCAATGTTAAAGTTTTCAGACGACGCGGAAGACGAGAGGGCTATGACAATACCTCGGGTTTTCTTCGAAAACAGACGAGCTCAAAATTAAGCTTGGCATAGTAGCATATTTATGATAAGAATTGCAAAGAAAAGAATGGTCGAATTAAGTAATAATTACTAAATTACGCAAACTAATATTACTTACCAAACATTCGAAATTGTCCGGATAAAAATAGTATTGCATATAAAGTGTTCATCTTTTATTTGGTTTACTTGTAATTTATTTAGTTTAAGTGTACAGTCATCCACCGACTAACGATATTTCCAACTGATTTATACAGAATATATGAACGTTGTGAATGCACTGTGTTTGCATTGCTGACGTTGAAAATAACCGATGCAGGAAATAAACAACATGAAACTTAAAGACCTGAGTAAACTTATGCGGAACAAAATAAAAATAATACTGCTTCAATAAGTGTCATTATACATTATAAACAGTAGCAACAATAACATAAACACCATTATCAACTGATACTACTCATGCTACTATTAATTTATAATTAATAATACTACAACAAAACCTGCTACTACGACCACCACCACAACAACAACAAAAACATAAACAAAAACATCATCAACAAAAACAACTACTACCACCACTAATACTACCACCACCACCACCACCACTACTACTACTTCTACTACCACTACTACTACTACTACTACTACTACTACTACTACTACTACTACTACTACTACTACTACTTCTACAAATACTACTTCTACTTCTTTAAGTAGTGGTAGTATTGTTTGCATTAAAGTCAGGCACACGCAGTAATTCTATTGTCATTTGACAGATACTCGAATCTTAATCACACGATTCGTATTTAAAGCCAAACGTGATATCTTTTTGAGAAAAGGTATACTTGATGTGTATGTATCGATCGCATGGTCTCGTTGAAATAGTTTACATGAACAATGGCCGTCGAAGTGAACGCATTCGTTTTTTGGTCGCTCATATTTTGCTGCTGGCAAGTTAAAGGCAAGTTTATATATTTATTTTTTACACATCTGTTACACATATTTTATGGGTTGTAGTGTTCTACAGATTTACATGCACGATAATAAAAAAAAATAATGTTATGAATAAGTTGAATGTATATTGGATTTGTTATTCGTTTAATATAGTTTTTCAATCTTCATATCTAGGCCAACATAAATTCAACTTATTTATGTGAATTAAATGTAATGACTGTATAGAAGTATGAAGCACATTTTATTTTGAATATTTTAAAAACAATGTTTTAATGCAATTTAAATACACAACCTTTTTTTCAACTGTTTTTTTTTAAATAATAAATACTTAAACGAAAGTCGAAAAACGCTTTTTTTATTTTATTAATATCTACACCAGTTTTAATTGTATTAGTAATCTGTATCTCGGTCAAAAATGTTAATAAAAAAAAACTGTATAACAAGCGGCTACTTATATAAAAATGTAAAATATAGTTAATGGAGTATTAAAATAGGATTGTTACATTCAACTGAAGATCAATCAATCATGTCTACTAGTCGGTCAAACTTTTGCATGCAATTCGAGCTTAAGATTCGTAAAATATTGTTATTGATCGTGGCTGTGAAAACATGTGTTTGTTTATAATTTATACATTTTTGACGGTCGTATGCATACTATCTTGGGGTCACCTTTATATTAAACAATTGAACTGTGTGTATACTCACTGTTTAAATTGATTACGTTTAATCTAAATAACACATTGAACTGGTAAATTCTTGTCATTAAAAAGTTGCATGACATGTAAAAGGAGACTAATCATGAATGAAATGATTTTTTAAGAGTGGAAGATTAATCTCCCTTTAAATTAAACACTGGATTTGAGTCTAGTTGTACACATTAACTTTTGTATTTGTCAAAAGTTAAACAAAAGTACAAGATGTTGAATAATTAACGAAACAAGCAATGCATTTAAGGAGTCACGTAAATAATGTGCCAGTTGTTTTGTTATTAAGCGGGATTTTACTGTCAACTTAGTTAATATGGCCGATATATTAACTAAGTTGACAGTAAAATCCCGCTTAATAACATTTGACATTGTGTGTGTGTGTGTGTGTNGTGTTAAGCGATACATTAGTTGAGTGTTTAATTGTTCAATATATGAACTTAGATTTTACTTTTCAACATTCTTCCCTTGCATATAAACACTGTTTGATGTTGTTGTTAGTTTTTGATAGAACAACGCACTAAAAAACTTATCGAAGCGCAAGTTAGTAGGCATTAGGAAGAAATAAACTCCTGCAAACAAAACAACATTTACTAATTTAAGTGAATGAATATATTGAATATCACAATCAAAATCAACATTATTTTTGTATTTAATGTAAAATAATGTTCTTTCAGAGTTCAAGATATATGAATATAAATGAATAATGTTAAAGTAATGTCATGTCTGTTTGTAAATGAAGTAAAATGTAATACAAAAGAAGTGAATTTTCAACATGTGTCCTTATATTCTATAAATTTCTATTCCATGGATGTGCTTGTTATTCAAGTGCTTCATTTAGTATTGTGCGTGGGTAATTTATATTTATTCAAATTTAACGTAGGATATCTTTATCCGAGCAATCAACAGTGCTCAATAAAATAAAGAAAATCACAACTTTCACACGTTAGATCTCAATTGTTACACGACCAGTTGATGGTTGAAATTTAATAAGTAGGATGAAACACACAACATTTGTAGGATACTTAGATTTTACAAGCATGATGTTGATATAGGATTTTTTTAACGTTCATCAATAAACCATAAAGGCAGGTTTTGTCGAGAGGCATCTCAAATGCTTGTGCTACGCAGAATGGACAATATTTGGAAACATTAATCATACTATTCGAGTTCAGTGTATCGTTGCTGTAATCTTTCAAAATGCAAGTCAAATAGGAGTAGTTAAGGGTCTGTAAATAATAACGAATCAAGAAAAAATATATGTATTTTAAGGATCGACACCGCCAGAACTTTCACAAGAAGAAACAAATCTACATGGATCCATTCGTATGATTTGCAAGCACAACTCGTCTAGTGTGTTCTGGTGGCTCAATAACACTTTACAAGTTGAGATTGGACAGAAAAATGGAAGTTGTCAAGAAATAGGAAACAGGCCGCCATTTATGAAATGCGACTGTATTCCGCCAACATACTCTTGCGTATTTAACCTATCAGACGAATTGCTAGGTAAAAATACCGCGTGTAGATGCTCCGTTGTTGCTAACGAAGGACAAATCTTCAGCAATGTCATTCCCTTGGTTATTTCAGGTTTGTTTAATTTTAATTTAATAGCTGCTCTATTGTAAGCACTATCATATCCAACTCTCAAAAACAGTATGTATTGAATACCACATATTGCTTTAATTATTTATTTTTAGTTGTATTTCTTCATTTTTCATTGCAGAACGAATTACAACTACAGCCGCCGTTAGCAATGGTAAATTACTTCATATCACGATTTTACATATACCGTTTTATTTAAAAGAAAATGTTTGAAGAATAGTTTTTTTTATGGGTTCGAAATATGTAATGGTTCTTATTAACGGTAGGGTCGTTTGTTTTATTGTAAACATTTTAAAGTACTTAATTGAATAATGCTTAGTAAAAATGGTTTTATACTGAAGAAAATGAAAACAACATGCGTGCGGTTCATTTAGATTAACAAGTGTGATAAATAGACAATCCCAGAATCGATAATATATGCGCCGCCATATTGGCTATTACGTAACCCGCGATTGAAAACGGTACTGAAGAATTTGACAGATTACAACGTTATCATAGTGTACACCCGCTTTATTCCAATAAACAGTACTTTATGACTTCGCACATTAGGATTGAAAACAAGTGAAACATGAAACCAAGTGTCGATATGTATCACATCGTAAATCAATATAATTTAAATAAAAAATATACACGATAGATTCATAAAATATGTGTCTCTGCAACAATATTCAGTGACAACACGTAATGTTTAAGGCCGAGTTGGCATTTTTAAGCATACCTTTCAGTAATGCCTTTGTATAAAATTTAATTATTTCTTTATGGAATAAAATTATTCAAGCATAATTATAAAGGTATAGAAATATCTAAAGTCTGAAGTAAACGTTGTGATTTTAGCGTAAATAGTGCCGGAGATATTAACAAAGATCTATCAATATATAAAGATTGGAAACATCCATTCAGACCAATTTTTTTT
>VMBQ01001575.1:124317-159204 GCA_007657795.1 Dreissena rostriformis
ACAATTTCTGTTTATGGCTCACGCGTGTGTTCTGTGATGTCGAATATAATCATGCATGATAGGTTTACCAATTTTGGCAGAACAATACTTCATTAGCATTGTTAGATGTTTGATTACGGCATTGTATGCTGAACATTTAGCCATCAATATTATTTACTAATTGTCAATATTCATTGAGTATAGATTATTCTGCATGTGTCAATTTATTTTGAAATTCTAACAACATGTAGTATTCTGGCAGTTCTTCCTTTTTGTTAGATTTTTTATCGAATGGTATGACAATTTTCATAAAAATAACCATCTGGTGCTTTTATGAAACAACCTAGAATATGTTTACATTGGTGCCAAGTTGTTTACAAAAGCAAATCATTGAATGGAGAAGTTAGAGATAAGAAGTCAAACATTAATTGTAAAAGTAAATTTTCCTGTGTAACCTTTGACTTCAAAGTATGATATTGGTCTTAAGTGTAGCCCTTTCGTTGTTGTGTGAAACACATTTTCAAATAGGTAAGAATTTGTTGCAATTTATTTCAAAATCCTTCAAAGCATGAGAAGTTTGGAATCCGAAGGGACAAAAATAGCATGTTAATTTGTTAATTTGACCTGTGATCTCAAAGTATGTCTTTTTTTAAAGGGGGCAACCTTAACCTCTAAGTATGACCTTGGCGACTTAAATTGATTTGTGTAAGAAATGTATCGTCTGATATTTTTTGTTGGGTGGAAGTAAGGGGTCTTTAAATTTTTTGATTGATTTGCCCAGACATATATATTGTTATGGTGTAAGTGTCAGTGACATTTACTTAATGCATTATATATGGTTACGTAAACTATTATGACCTTAGGCTCAAGATTTATTTGAACTTAGCAGAGTACCAAAACATGTATTTGAAGTTACATTCCACATTTTTCCACAATTATACACCTACATACCTTGTGCTTTCAGAGTTTTAAACTATAGAATGTGTTTGCTTATACATGTATGTTAATAATAATACTATTTAAGAACGTCTCAGTTGTATAATGGGCATGACTTATGTATTTGTTTAAATTTTTAAGTAGGATTATACAAATTACGCATGCGCAATATAAGCAACAATTCAATACAATTTGAATATTATACACAAAGTTCTCCGAATGAGTTTGTGTATAAGGACAGATAAACGACTTTCTTAATGCTTTTAATATAATTAATACTGAAATACTTAAATGTCTTAAATTACAAATAATTTCCATGTCGTGGTGAATAATAATAATCAAAACATTTCAGAGTATACATCATCATCGAATAAAGCTTCATGTACATGTCTTTCTGCCGGTAAGTTATTTTATAATGTAATAAAGTACACAAAGAATACATTAAAAAGTACGTCTGTTTTACATGATTTTGAATAAGTTTCACTGATATGGGGTTCAATAAAGAAAATTTTATAAAATGTAAGAAAGTGTCCTGTTGCTTGAAGATCTGAAAAGTAGAAAAATCCTGAAATGTTTCTGAAACATTATTATCCCTACGCTTTTACAAGCGTGGGGATATTTGATGATCTCCGCTTTTTTTTTTATCGGTAACTATCTCCTCCTACACTATTAGCACTAGAACCTTGAAACTTACACACATGGTAGCTATGAGCATATGTGCGACGGTGACGGAATTTTGATACGAAAAACAATTTGGGTACGAAAACAGTTTGGGTACGAAAACAAATTTGAGTACGAAACAAAAAAAAAATGTGGGTTCGAAAATCTTTGGGTACGAAAAAAAAAATTGGGTACCAAAAAAAATTTGGGAAAGAAAACAAATTTGGGTACGAAAAAAAAATTGGGTACAAAAAAGTTTGGGTACAAAAAAAATGTGGGGGTACGGGGAAGTAGTATACCCGTGGACCGAATTCCAAATAGTGCACTGTCGTACATATGCTCATAGCTACCATGTGTGTAAGTTTCAAGGTTCTAGTGCTAATAGCGTAGGAGGAGATAGTGCCCAGGTTGTACTATAGCCATATAAGTGAATGAGAGAAAATCTCTGACCCGGCCCAACCCCAACCCCTATTGGTCACTATCTCCTCCTACACTATTAGCACTAGCACCTTGAAATGTACACATATGGTAGCTATGAGCATATGTGCGACGGTGCACTATTTGGAATTTTGATCTGACCACTGGGTCAAAAGTTATTATCATGTGCGTCGCATTTTGTTAGAAAAATGAGTTTTTTTACCCATTTTAGTATGATTTTACCCATTTATTTACCCATAACTTTTGACCCAGGGGTCGATCAAAATTCCGTCACCGTCACCGTCGCACATATGCTCATAGCTACCATGTGTGTAAGTTTCAAGGTTCTAGTGCTAATAGTGTAGGAGGAGATAGTGGCCGATAAAAAAAAGTGTAGATCAATACAATATCCCCATGATTTTAAAAGCGTGGGGAAAACTAAATGAATTGAGGTTGTTATCCCTTCGCTTTTAAAGCGTGGGGATATTGTGGTTATCTCCGCTGTCTGTCCGTCCGTCCGTCCTGGCCACTATCTCCTCCTACACTATTAGCACTAGAACCTTAACACTAACACACATGGTAGCTATGAGCGTATGTGCAACGGTGCGCTATTTGGAATTTTTATCTGACCCCTTGGTCAAAAGTTATTGGGGTTAGGGTGGGGCCGGTAAGACATTTTCACTCATTTTACTAACAACACGCGGCGTAACTTTTGGCCCAGGGGTCAGATCGAAATTCCAAATAGTGCGCCGTCGCACATATGCTCATAGCGACCATGTGTGTAAGTTTCGAGGTTCTAGTGCAAATAGTGTAGGAGGAGATAGTGTACAATGGGGGTTGGGGTGGGGCCTGGTCAGAGATGGTCACTCATTTTTAGGTTATTTTACATTATTCTTCATTTCTACACCGATTTACTTCAAATTGATACTGAACATCTCTTATGACAATACGGTCAATCTCAACTATGCATGGCCCAATTACCAACCTTGGGGCGCCCCGCCAACATAGACTACGCCCAACCAAAATTTTGTTTTATCCACATTACCCACCCCAGGGCCATTGATAAAGGTAAAGGCAGCTTGGTTCCCGTCCTCTTTCAAATTTATCGAGAGGTCCACGGGTAATAACTTCCCCGTACCCCCATTTTTTTTTTCGTTCCCATAATTTTTCGTACCCAATTTGTTTTCGTACCCATTTTATTTTTCGTACCCAAATTTTTATTTCGTACCCAATTGTTTTTTCGTACCCCATTTTTTTGGTATCCCAATTTGTTTTCAAATCCACTTTTTCCTCCTTCACTATTAGCACTATTACCTTGAATTTTAAACACATGGTAGCTATGAACATATGTGCGACAGTGCACTATTTGGAATTTTGATCTGACCCCTTGGTCAAAAGTTATAGGGGTTGGGATGGGGCCGGGTCAGAGATTTTCACTCATTTTTTTAGTTTATTTTACATTTACTTCTTCATTTCTACATCGATTTACTTCAAATTGATACTGAACATCTATTATGACAATATGGTCAATCCCAACTATGCATGGCCGTCCCCATTACAAACCCCGACGCGCCCCGCTCACATAGGTGGTCTATGGCCCACCCAAAATTTTGTTTAAACAACATATCTTCATTTCTTCACCAATTGACTTCAAATTAATACTGAACATCTCTTATGACAACACGGTCTTTCTCGACCATTAATGTCCACATTACCCACCCCAGGGCCCCGCCCACATAGGCCACACCCACCCAAAATTGCCTTTTACCTTAACTTCTTCATTTCTACACCGATTCACTTCTAATTGAACTTCTCTTATGACAATACGTGCGGCGTGGGGATACGCATCGGCATCTGCCATTTCTAGTTTGAATTGTGATTTCCAGACTCGTGGTCAGTTTTCTCTGCTATGCGTTTTTACGAAGGAGTTGGTGCAGTCGCGGCAGTCACAGTAGTCGAGTTCTCGATAGTCGGTATCGTTATCGGTATAGTCATGTGTTGCAAAAGATGTAAGTATACAAATAGTTCAGAACTTTATAAACAAAAATATTCTTAGACAGATTAAATGAAATATACGAACGTAATTCAAAAGATTAATTATGCGAGTTGTTTTGAATTGTCCTACAATAAGCCGATAAACTAACAACAAAGCGATCGGATCTGTCCGTTTGCCATAATACGAGACCAAATAGGGTTCCAAAGTTCAAGTTAACTCGTTGCGTTTAAGGGAATAAATTATATTGTTCCATTCATTTTTAGCATAATATTTTAACAATCCATAACATACAGCTTAAAAAAAAATACAAATGTTTTGCCAATCATTGTTGTTACTGATTTAAAAGTAAAGAACAAGTATTGATTGGAATTGAGACGCGCAGCAATAAGTCAAAACGTTTCCTGATTGTTTATTTACCATTAACTAAATATGTTTATACGACAATCATTTATATTCTAACATGATATTTGTACTTATAATAAACACATATAAAATAATTACAAAATACATTCTTTATCAACACTTAAAATACAAGGCGACATACTACAAATTCTTACTTATGCTACTTACTATTTTTCCGATTCCGTACTACCGTACTAGCTTGACTTAAATTAAAGACGTCATCAGAGTTAAAATGTAAACAAAACAGTATCTATATTGATTATTTGAGCTTATCTCAAGGGTCACTTAAAATGCAAACACACAATTAAATCATTTTGAATGTAAACAACAATTCATATCAAACTAACTGTGTTAAACCAACCTGTTATGAAGCAGCATCAGACTCTATTTAAGTATTGACTTACTTATTCAACTATTACCAAGGAACGCCGCCGTTCGCTCCTCACAAATCTCCCTCATTTTTTATGCTTTTCAAGTGTAACGGTAACAAACCAATTTACGTAGTCTCCAACATAGAAGCAAAAATGAATGAGCATACCAGAATCTTACAGCAAGTTTTAATTCTACTAGCGTTAATTCCAGACAAATTTACTAATATACAAATACTCACTCTGGATCAACAGAAGATTTAATACATAATTCGATTGCTGGTACATTTAGCGACATTTTGGACCATTTCCAATATGGCCGCGCACATGATCATTGAACTTCCCATTAATAATTAAAAAGCTCGAAAAATATTGAGGTATAAGATGTTATTTACGCAAAGAAGAACGTCAAATGATGTGAGAGTGGAATATTGTTATTCCCAGTTGTGTTCGAAGTCATTGAACTAAACGTAGAACTGGAATTTTGAAATATCTTTTCATTCATCATTCATCATCATACTAAGTTTTCATCGGCATCATTTCTGGGGAAAAATGCAGTAAGAATGATAGAACATACCATCACTGTTAGTGAAAAAGCCATGAAAAAGTGCTTATTATACTAAATGTTTATACAGAATATTACAAAAATTCATTCAGAACATGAAGAAAACAGTTCGTTTCGATAACATCACCAAAATGATGTCCATTTCAAGTTTGATGTATAATTCAAATTCACACAATGCAGCGTGTATCATTGTTGTTAGAATTAAAGTACACAAACTGACATATCGTTTTAATCCCTTAATTATATACTGAACTAATTACACAGTTTATCATTGTTATTGTTCTTTATTAATACATTTATCTCGATTAATATCATGATGCATCTTAAATAGAATGTTAAACATGTAACATCATTGTTTTTACACCAACAACATTTTAATTAAGGATACAGTTATCCCTGATTTCTAAAGTACATGCACAAAAGGATTGGATTGTATATTGTTAGTTTCTGACTTTTGTAATACTATTGTGATACTGATTTTAGGGTTCAACAAACATCGATTGATCATTGATCAGATCATATTCTTAGATATATAAAACTAGTGATACACGCATGTATGTTTCTATTACATTATTAGAGATTTTTATTTTAAGTCACAGAAGACTTTAAAGCTGTCAATGGCTGACAATAGTATGAAATTGTAACAGTCCATATTGGGGAAATCAATATTTGTATTACTAATTGCTCTTTGCCCATGTCATAATTAATGTAATATTAAACTGGAAGTCTTTTTATATTCAATGATAAAATTTGCTTGGTCAGCCATAATTGTCACAATCCAGTGTGTAGTGTTCTTACTGACTGTGGTCTTGTCATGAGTATGAGCCTCATGGCACAACATGGTGATATGACTTGATGCTCATTAGTCTTTCATAATCAAGTCAACCTGTAAAAAGGGAACATGCAACTTATACTCAAGGGCAAGTAGTTATCACTCATGCATGAACAGGAATTCACAATTACAAATTGAATGTTTATACTTATGAGTTACTGCACAAGAATGATTTGACAAATTTTTCATTCTTAAAGCAACATGTTATTATACTAACACCCTGATTTAAACATTTTGTTATACGTTAAAATAACGAAATGCATGAACATTAATGAAGTAAATTAACACATTAAAGTATCTTATAAATAAAAATGCATACTATAAATACTAGTTATATTAAATAAAACTCACGATGCAAAAAAAAATCATTCATGACCTTTTTTGAAAATTCTTACAAATAAATACACCGAATCATAACACACACATTATTTAATAACATTAAATTGATTAAAACAACTTATATATATAACCTGTCATTTTAGGTCTTTTTGCCAGTAATGCAGTCGGCAAAGAAATTCTGAATTGCAAACTGCACACATAGTTGGTTTTTACATAGCGAAATGTCATGAAATAAGTTCTACTTTCGGTTCGCATAATTTTGAATACACAACAATTTTATTTTCAAAAATGGACTCTGAAGTTGTGAAACAACGTCATTAATTCTTACGTGTCATATGCAATCTACGGAATCCGGATAGTGCCATCAATAATCTCGCCCTTCCATATATCGCCTTTTGGACAACCTACACAAAGGTGATATTTTGTGGAACATTCTCGCGCGTCGCTTCGTGTATCGCGCAAAATATCGTGTGTTGGCTCGTGAGTCGCGCAAAATATCGTGTATCGCTTCGTGTGTCGTGTGTCGCCCTTGATTAAAGAAGGGCGAGCTTATATATTGCACTATCCGGATTCCGTAGAAATCAGAATACGGAGAATCATTGAAGTCGTGTTTGTGATCTCGTTTAAGATTAATTAAATTAAATGATTTGAAAGTGCTTCGTGATCAGTTTCATGTAATGAGTAGGAATATTTTTATGACGTCATTAAATCACGTCATCGGTTACATTAGGAACTCTATTTTACTTCGTTGTACACAGTTTTGGGACTTCTTGCTGCATTTTAACGAGGAGTTTTACAACGCTTATTATGTTATTTGTCGTAGACTCTATATTAACATCAACGAGTATCATGCTAGATTGTTCATTACACGCTTGTGATTTAGTCAGTGTTTTACATTTTGTTATTTATTATGCCAATATAACTCAATGGCGTTCAATACGTTAATTCAAAGCGTTACCACTTACCGATTACTAACACATTTCCCACATACTTTCTTGATATCAGGTTACTGACCTTCTACTGATATTCATTATACCGTTTGAATTTATATTTGCCTTGTTGTTAGGCTGAATACAGTAGTATTAGCCTATGACCGCACATCTGTCTAAAGTCCAAAAAATCAATCTATTCAATGACAATTTATACACTGACCTACCATCAGTATTACTTCAACAATCATACGCTTTCGTCGGGTTTTAGAAGCAAACAGGTATGTTAATATGGAGATGGGCTATGCTTGTTGACAGAGCAAACGCTTAGCTATCTCGCAAATTGCATTCTATTTCTTTTCTGGTGTACATCGAATCAATTTATAATTTGATTAGATATAATTTACAGGCCTAAAGTCAAAACGGAAAAACCAGCATAGGGCCGATGAAATCAAGAAAATAGAGAAGAACATTAAGGACGGTGTAATCAATGCCATAAGCTCGAAAATAAAACCACTAAGCAAAGATGTCGCCGCGATTTACCTGAACATGATAGAACTAAGAGCCACAGTTGTCTTTCTGGAAACACCGAGCACAGATGTCGCCGATCTACAGACAGCGAGAGCAGTTAAACTTAACTCTATAAAGGAGCTTAGTGTAAAAACAAAGAACGCTGTAGCCAAACTTTGGGTAGATGTAAATCTTGTAGCACATACATTTGAAGAGGAAAGTGAACCAGAAATAGAAATGCCGATCCAAAGACGCCGATTAACGACAATGTAATCAATGCGATTGACACGAACATGGACAAACTAAGAGACAAAATCGACTGTCTTAAGAAGGTCATGAATGACGATTTTATCAGCAATCAACTCGGAAATTTAAACACTGAGCAAATATGTCGCCGATCTTAAGACAGAGAAAGCAGCTGAACTTAACTCTATAAAGGAGCTTATTGTAAACACAAAGGAATATGTAGCCCAACTGAGGACAGATACAATATTACCGCAATGCAGTCAAAAACAGATCATAGTGACGCAATAACATATCGTAAACAAGATACGGGAAAACATACACATGCCTGCTAACATGTAGTGGAACGGTCAATGCTTTTTGTTTACTACTTGTTCACCAACAAAAAAAAAATAGTTTATGGATTATGGAAAACAGTGAATCAGGACTTTTAATAGCCTTTCCGTTTATGGTATTTACAATAAATCATTCAACATTTAAATAAGTAAATATATTATTATATCGATAAAAAGTATATAAAATGTGTATGGATATTTTTACCATCGATGATATTGCATATCATTGTGTTTTTGTAACTGGCACACTCAACGAGCTACACATTAAATATGCCGTGGTCATTGCATTTGTCACGCACAAATGGTGAACAATTGTATTTAATTGTTATTGTAAATAAATATAACACTTGTCATAAATGCGCCAAAAATATTGTGTATTTTTGGCAATTCACGTTTCTAAAGTTATTTTCAACGAAAAATATAATTAAGTAATTGCGTTTTTTTTTACGTGTGAATGATTTGCAAGGATGTCATAATTTTTATGTATATATTTTAATTGGGTTAATATATATTTTTTAAATCAGGATACTTTTATTTTAATCAGTATCTATTATAACAGATGGACAAATATAAACAAAGTGAATCTAACGATCATTATATCATGTTTAATATCCCTACAAGGTCCTTTATTTAAGACAGGTGACCGATTGTAATCATATGTCCCGCCATGTTTTGCGAGCACTCTTTGACGTCACGTTACTATTTATATCACTAGCGTATACATAAAAGGGATTTTTACACAGACGAAAACACTTTTTTTCCCTCAGTTTTAAGGTCAAATCTTACCTTAGAAAAATATTGACGGAGTTTTTTTTAATACGAGCGTTACGGAAATCCTTGCCTTAGGCAATTCCTTTTATATATAATGAAATATCAAGCAGGTCATAATAAATTGATGGCTTCATGTGTTTATACATATCAAAATTATCTCCATAATAAATAACTGTAATAACCAATATTTGTTACGTTATTAATTTACGAATTATTCATAGTGTAATTCAATAGAGATCTGAAATTATATCAATCACGATCACATAACAGTTGCAGTAGTTCAGTCGTGCAATGAGTATGTCAAAACGAACTATAATTTTGTCGAATGCGCCGATACATTCTCGATCCTGCAGTACCAGCAACCAACCAATTGTCACCCTCACCACGACTAAGTTAATGTCACTCTCACTTAAACCAAGTGAGAGTGACTCATTCTCACTACAAGCAAGTACATGTCTATCCCACCACAACCAAGTACATGACAATCTTATAACAAACAAGTACAGGACAATCTCACCACAACCAAGTACATGTCATTCTCACCACAACCAAGTACATGTCATTCTCACCACAACCAAGTACATGTCACTCTCACCACAACCAAGTAAATGACACTCGCACCACAACCGAGTACATGTCACTCTCACTACAAACAAGTACATGACAATCTCACCAAAACCAAGTACATGGCCATCTTAATACAAACAAGCACATGGCAATCTAACTATAACAAAGTATATGTCACTCTCACCACAACCAAGTACATGACAAGCTCACCAAAACCAAGTACATGCCAATCGCACTACAACCAAGTACATTCATTCTCACTACAACCAAGTACATGTCACTCTAACACAACCAAGTACATGTCACTCTCACCACAACCGAGTACATGTCACTCACACCACAACCAAGTCCATGTCACTCTCACCACAACCAGGTACATGTCACTCTCACTACAACCAAGTACATGACACTCTCACTACAACCAAGTACATGTCACTCTCCCAACAACCAAGAACTTGTCACTCTCACCACAACCAAGTATATGACAATCTCACCACAAAGAAGTACATGTCATTCTCAACACTAGCAAGTACATGAATATCCTACCAAAACCAAGTACATGTCACTCTCACCACAACCAAGTCCATGCAACTCTCACTGCAACCAAGTAATTGTCACACTCACCACAACCAGGTACATGACAATCTCACCACAACGAAGTACATGTCACTCTCACCACAACCAAGTACATGCCAATCTCACCACAACCAAGTACATGTCACTCTCACTACAGCCAAATACTTGTCACTATCACCACAACTGAGTACTTGTCACTCTCACCACAACCAAGTACAAGTCACTCTCACTACAGCCAAATACGTGTCACTCTCACCACAACCAAGTACATGTCACTCTCACCACAACCGAGTACAAAACACTCTCACCACAACCAAGTACATGCCACTCTCACTACAGCCAAATGCTTGTCACTCTCAACACAACCAAGTACTTGTCACTCTCACCACAACCGAGTACAAGACACTCTCACAACAACCAAGTACATGCCACTCTAACTACAGCCAAATACTTGTCACTCTTACCACTACCAAGTACTTGTCACTATCACCACAACCAAGTACATGTCACTCTCACCACAAGCAAGTACATGACACTCTCACCACAACCAAGTACTTGTCACTCTCAACACAACCAAGTACATGTTACTCTCACTACAGCCAAATACTTGTCATTCTCACCACAACCAAGGACTTGTCACTCTCACCACAACCAAGTACATGCCGATCTCACCACAACCAAGTACATGTCACTCTCACTACAGCCAAATAATGTCATTCTCACCACAACCAAGTACTTGTCAATCTCACCACAACCAAGTACATGTCACTCTCACCACAACCAAGTACATGTCCATCTCACCACAACCAAGTACATGTCACTCGCACTACAGCCAAATACATGTCACTCTCACCACAACCGAGTAAATGTCACTCTCACCACAACAAAGTACATGTTCATTCTGTCTCACCACAACCAAGTACATGCCAATCTCACCACAACCAACCAAGTACATGTCACTCTCACTACAGCCAAATACTTGTCACTGTAACCAAAACCAAGTACTTGTCACTCTCACCACAACCAAGTACAGGTCACTCTCACTACAACCAAGAACATGTCACTCTCACCACAACCATGTTCTTGTCACTCTCACAACAACCACGTACTTGTCACTCTTACCACAACCAAGTACATGTCACACTCACTACAACCAAGTACATGTCACTCTCACCACAACCAAGTACTTGTCACTCTCACCACAACCAAGTACATGCCACTCTCACCACAACCAAGTACATGTCACTCTCACCACAACCAAGTACATGTCACTCTCACCACAACCAAGTACTTGTCACTCTCACCACAACCATGAACATGTCACTCTCACCACAACCAAGTACATGTCACTCTCACTACAACCAAGTTCATGTCACTTCCACTACAGCCAAATACATGTCACTCTCACCACAACCGAGTAAATGTCACTCTCACCACAACTAAGTACATGTCCATCTCACCACTACCAAGTACATGCTAATCTTACCACAACCAAGTACATGTCACTCTCACTAAAGCCAAATACTTGTCACACTCACCACAACCAAGTACTTGTCACTCTCACAACAACCGAGTACATGTCACTCTCACCACAATCAAGTACTTGTCACTCTTACTACAACATTGAACTTGTCACTCTCAACACAACAAAGTACATGCCACTCTCACTTCAACCATGTACTTGTCACTCTCACCACAACAGCGTGTGTGTTACTCTCACGACAACCGAGTAGATGTCACTCTCACCACAACCAAGTACATGACACTCTCACTACAACCAAGTGCATGTCACTTTTACCACAAACAGGTACTTATCACTCTCACCACAACCAAGTAATTGACACTCTTACTACAACAAAGTACTTGTCACTCTCACAACAACCAAGTACATGTCACTCTCACTACCAACAAGTACTTGTAACTCTCACAACAACCAAGTACATGTCACTCTCACCACAACCAAGTACATGTCACTCTCAACACAACCAAGTACATGTCACTCTCACCACAACCAAGTACATGTCACTCACACTACAACCAAGTACATGTCACTCTCACCACAACCGAGTACTTGACACTCTCACCACAACCAAGTACATATATCTCTCACCACAACCGAGTACTTGTCACTCTCACTACAACCGAGTACATGTCACTCTCACTACAACCAAGTACATGTCACTCTCACCACAACCGAGTACTTGTCACTCTCACTACAACCAAGTACATGTCACCCTCACCACAACCAAGTACGTGTCACTCTCACTACAACCGAGAATCTGTCACTCTCACTACAACTGAGTACTTTTCACTCTAACTACAACCGAGTAATTGTAACTCTTACTACAACCAAGTACATGTCACTATTACCACAACCAATAACATGTCACTCTCACCACAACCAAGTACACGTCACTCTCTCCACAACCGAGTACATGACACTCTCACCACAACAAGGTACATATCACTCTCACCACAACCAAGTAAAAATCACTCTCACTACAACCAAGTACGTTTCACTCACACTTCAACCGAGTACTTGTCACTCTCACTACAACCGAGTACTTGTCACTCTCACTACTACCGAGTACATGTCACTCTCACAACAACCAAGTACATGTCACTCTCACTACAACCGAGTGCTTGTCACTTTTAATACAAACAAGTACATGTCACTCTCACCACAACCAAGTACATGTCACTCTCACCACAACCAAGTACACGTATCTCTCATAACAACCAAGTACTTGTCACTCTCCCTACAACCAAGTACTGGTCACTATCGCTACAACCAAGTACATGTCACTCTCACCACAACCAAGTACATGTCACTCTCACTACAACAAAGTACTTGTCACTCTCACTACAACTAAGCAAATGTCACCATCACCACAACCAATCACATGTCACCCTCACCAACACCAAGTACATGTAACTCTCACCACAACCAAGTACTTGTCACTCTCACCACAACCAAGTACATGTCAATCTCTCTACACCCAAGTATATGTCACTCTCACCACAGCAAAGTACATGTCACTCTCACCAAAAGCAAGTACATGGCACTCTCACCACAGCCAAGTACCTTTCACTCTCGACTCAACCAAGTACTTGTCACCCTCACTACAACGAAGTACTTGTCACTCTCTCTCTACAACCGAGTACTTGTAACACTCACGACAACCAAGTACATGTCACTCTCAACACAACCAAATTCTTGCCACTCTAACCACAACCAAGAACTTGTCACTCTCACCACAACCAAGTACTTGTCACTCTCACCACAACCATGTACATGTTACTCTCACCATAGCCAAGTACTTGTCACTCTCACTACAACCGAGTACTTTTCACTCTCACTACAACCGAAAACTTGTAACGCTTAATACAACCAAGTACATGTCACTCTCACCACAGCAAAGTACATGTCAATCTCACTGCAACCAAGTACATGTCACTCTCACCACAACCGAGTACTTGTCACTCTCACCACAACCAAGTACATGTCACTCTCACAACAAACAAGTTCTTGTCACTCTCACCACAACCGAGTACTTGTCACTCTCACCACAACCAAGTACATGTCACTCTCACCACAACCAAGTACATGTCACTCTCACTACAACCGAGTAAATGTCACTCTCACCACAATCAAGTACATGTCACTCTCACTACAGCCAAGTAATTGTCACTCTCACCGAAACCGAGTACATGTCACTCTCACCACAACCAAGTATATGTCACTCTCACCACAACCAAGTACATGCCACTCTCACCACAACCATGTCCTTGTCACTCTCACCACAACTAAGTACATGTCACTCTCTGCACAACCAAGTACATGTCACTCTCTTCACAACCATGTACATGTCACTCTCACTACAACCAAGTACATGCCACTCTCACCACAGCCAAGTACAGGTCACTCTCACCACAGGAAAGTACATGTCACTCTCACCACAACCAAGCACATATCACTCTAACCAAAACCAAGTACATGCCAATCTCGCAAAAACCAAGTACTTTTCACCACAACCAAGTACTTTTCACTCTCACCACAACCAAGTACATGTCACTCTCACCACAAACGAGTACATATCACTCACCCTAAAACCAAGTACATGTCAATCACATTACACCGAGTTCTTGTCACTCTCACTACAACCGAGTACTTGTCACTCTCACTACAACCCAGTACTTTCTCACTTCTTACCATAACCAAGTAACTGTCACTCTCACCACAACCAAGTACATGTCACTCTCTCCACAACCAAGTACATGTCACTCTCACCACAACCAAGTACTTTCTACTCTCAACACAACCAAGTACATGTCACTCTCAACACAACCGAGTACATGACACTCTCACCACAACGAAGTACATACCACTCTCGCCTCAATCAAGTAGATGTCACTCTCACCACAACCAATTACATGTCAATCTCAATACAACCAAGTATATGTCACTCTCACCTCAACCAAGTACTTGTCACTCTCACCACAAACAAGTAATTGTCACTCTCACCACAACAAAGTACATGTCACTCTCACCACAACCAAAGATTTTGTTTAAGATCACCGTGGCGTAGTGGATATGGTGTCTGCCTAGCGATCGGGAGGTCATGGGTTCGAACCCCACTGGGAGCGTTCCTTAGATCTCCCCTAAAGACACCAAGTACTGGTTCTAGTCCCAGAGAACGGACTCGAGAGCGTTTATATAAGCCTACGGCTTTCGATGCAATCGAGCTAAAATAAATAGGTTTAAACTATTCAAGTACTTGATACTCTCACCACAACCATGTTCTTGTCACTCCCAATGCAACTAAGTACATGTCACTCTCACTACAACCAAGTACATGTCACTGTCACTACAACCAAGTACATGTCACTCTCACTACAA
The DNA here is from genome assembly GCA_007657795.1 of Dreissena rostriformis. Lineage (NCBI taxonomy): Eukaryota > Metazoa > Mollusca > Bivalvia > Myida > Dreissenidae > Dreissena > Dreissena rostriformis. The sequence continues at coordinate 139,643 of VMBQ01001575.1, forward strand.
CCAAGAACATGTCACTCTCACCACAGCCAAGAACATGTCACTCTCAGTACAACCGAGTACATGACACTCTCACCACAACCAAGTACATGTCACTCTCACTACAATCAAGTAAATGCCACTCTCACCACAACCTAGTACATGTCACTCTTACTACAACCAAGTACATGTCACTCTCACTACAACCGAGTACTTGTCACTCTCACCACAAGCAAGTACATGTCACTCTCACTACAACCAAGTACTTGTAACTCTCACCACAACCAAGTACTTGTCACTCTTACCACAACCAAGTAAATGTCACTCTCACCAAAATCAAGTACATGTCACTCTCACCACAACAAAGTACATGTCACTCTCACCACAAACAAGTACATGTTACTCTCACCTAAACCAAGTACATATCACCCTCACCACAATTAAGTACTTGTCACTCTCACCACAACCAAGTACATATCACTCTTACTACAACCAAGTACATGTCACTCTCACTACAACCAAGTACATGTACATTTCACTACTACCAAGTACATGTCACTCTCACTACAACCAAGTACATGTCACTCTCACTACAACTAAGTACATGTCACTCTCACTACAACCAAGTACATGTCACTGTCACTACAACCAAGTACATGTCACTCTCGTCACAGCCAAGTACTTGTCACTCTCACCACAACCGAGTACCTATCACTCTCACCACAATCAAGTACATGCCACTCTCACCAAAACCGAGTACATGTCACTCTCACTACAACAAAGTACATGTCACTCTCACTACAACCGAGTACTTGTCACTCTCACCACAACTAAGTACATGTCACTCACTCACACTACAATCAAGTATTTCATTCTCACTACAACCGAATACTTGTAACTCTCACAACAGCCAAGTACATGTCACCCTCACCACAATTAAGTACTTGTCACTCTCACCACAACCAAGTACTTGTCACTCTCACTACAACCAAATACATATAACTCTAACCACAACCAAGAACATGTCACTCTCATCGCAACCGAGTACATGTCACTCTCACCACAACCAGTTACATATCAATCTCACCACAACCAAGTACATATCAATCTTACCACAACCAAGTACATGTCACTCTCAACACAACAAAGTACATATCACTCTCACTACAACCAAATACATATCACTCTCTCTATAACCAAGTACATGTCACTCTCACTAAAACCAAGTTCACGTCACCCTCACCACAACCGAGTACATGTTACTCTCACCACAACCAAGTACGTGTCACTCTCTCCACAACCAAGTACATGTCACTCTAACCACAGCCAAATACTTTTAACTCTCACCACAACCAAGTACTTGACAATCTCACAACAACCAAGTACATGTCACCCTCTCCACAACCAGGTACATGTCACTCTCACCACAATCAAGTACTTGTCACTCTCACCACAACCAAGTACTCGTCACTCTCACCACAACCAAATACTTGTAACTCTCACCACAACACAATACATGTCACTCTCACCACAACTAAGTACTTGTCACAATCACAACAACCAAGTACATGTCACTCTCACCACAACCAAGTACATGTCATTCTCACCACAACAAAGTACATGTCACTCTCACCACAACCAAGTACAGTTCACTCTCACCACAACCAAGTACTTGTCACTCTCACCACAACCATGAACATGTCACTCTCACCACAACCAAGTACTTGTCACTCTCACGACAAGCAAGTACTTGTCACTCTCACCAAAACCAAGTACACGACACTCACACCACAACCAAGTACGTGTCACTCTCACCACAACCAAGTACATGTCACTCTCAACACAATCAAGTACTTGTCACTCTCACCACAACCGAGTACATGACACTCTCACCACAAACAAGTATATGTAACTCTCATCACTACCAAGTCCTTGTCAATATCAACACAACCAAGTACATGTCACTCTTACTGCAACCAAGTACATGTCACTCTCACCACAACCAAGTACTTGTCAATCTCAACACAACCAAGTACATGTCACTCTTAATACAACCGAGTACATGACACTCTCACCACAACGAAGTACATATCACTCTCACCAAAATCAAGAAGATGTCACCCTCAAAACAACTAATTACATGTCAATCTCAATACAACCAAATACATGTCACTCTCACTACAACCAAGAATATTTCACTCTCACCTCAACCAAGTAAATGTCACTTTCACCACAACCGAGTTCATAAAACTCTCACCACAACCAATTACATGTCACTCTCACCACAACCAAGTACTTGTCACTCTCACCACAAACAAGTACTTGATACTCTCACCACAACCATGTACTTGCCACTCTCACTGCAACCAAGTATACGTCACTCTCACTACAACCACGTACATGTCACTCTCACCACAACCAAGTGCATGTCACTCTCAACACAACCAAGTACATGTCACTCTCACCACAACCAAGTACATGCCAATCTCACCAAAACCAAGTACATGTCACTCTCGCAACAACCAAGTACATGTCACTCTCAACACAACAAAGTACTTGTCACTCTCATTAAACCGAGTACATGACACTCTCACCACAAACAAGTATATGTCAATCTCACCACTACCAAGTACTTAAAACTCGCAAAACAACCAAGTACATGTCACTCTCACTACAAAAGAGTACTTGTCACTCTCACCACAAGCAAGTACATGTCACTCTCACCACAACAAAGTACTTGTCACTCTCACGACAAGCAAGTACTTGTCACTCTCACCAAAACCAAGTACATGACACTCACACCACTCCCAAGTATTTGTCACTCTCACCACAACCAAGTACATGCCAATCTCACCACAACCGAGTACATGTCACTCTCGCAACAACCAAGTACATGTCACTCTCAACACAACCAAGCACTTGTCACTCTCACCACAACCGAGTACATGATACTCTCACCACAAACAAGTATATGTCCCTCTCACCACTACCAAGTACTTGCCAATCTCACCACATCCAAGTACATGTCACTTTCACTTCAACCAAGTACATGTCACTCTTACCACAACCCAGTACTTGTCACTCTCACTAAAACCAAGTACATGCCATCTCACCACAAGTAAGTATATGTCACTTACCACAACCAATTACTTGTCACTATCACTACAACCAAGTACTTGTCACTCTCACCACAACCAAGTAACTGTCACTCTCACCACAATCAAGTACATGTCACTCTCACCACAACCACGTACATGTCACTCTCACCACAACAAACTATTTGTCACTCTCACCACAAGCAAGTACATGTCACTCTCATCACAACCATGTATATGTCACTCTCACCACAACCAAATACATGTCACTCTCACCATACCCAAGTATATGTCACTCTCGCCACCACCAAGTACTTGTCACTCTCACTACAACCAAGTACATGTCACTCAATCTACAACCGAGTACTTGTCACTCTCACGACAACCAAGTACATGTCACTCTCACCACAACCAAGTTCTTGTCACTTCCACCGCAATCGAGTACGTTTTACTCTCACTACAACCAAATACATGTCACTCTCACCACAACCAACTATAAGTATCTCTCATAACAACTAAGTGCTTGTCACCTTCACTACAACCAAGTATATGTCACTCTCATAACAACTGCTTGCTTGTCACCCTCACTACAACCAATTACATGTCACTCTCAACACAACCAAGTACTTATCACTCTCACCACAACCGAGTACATGACACTCTCACCACAAACAAGTATATGTCACTCTCACCACTACCAAGTACTTGTCAATCACACCACAACCAAGTACATGACACTCTCACTACAACCAAGTACATGTCACTCTCATCACAACCCAGTACTTGTCACTCTCACTACAACCAAGTACATGTCAATCTCACCACAACCGAGTACATGTCACTCTCACCACAACCAAGCACTTGTCACTCTCACCACAACCAAGTAACTGTCACTCTCACCACAACCAAGTACATGTAACTCTCACCACAACCAAGTACAAGTCACTCTCACCACAACCAAGAACTTGTAATTCTCACCACAACCAAGTACATGTCACTCTCTACACAACCGAGTAAATGACACTCTGACCACAACCAAGTACATTTCACTCTCACCACTATCAAGTAGATGTCACTCTCATCACAACCAATTACATGTCAATCTTAATACAACCAAGTACATGTCACTCTCACTACAACCAAGTACATGTCACTCTCACCTCAACCAAGTAAATGTCACTCTCACCACAACCGAGTTCATGACACTCTCACCACAACCAAGTACATGTCACTCTCACCACAACCGAGTACATATTACTCTCACTACAACTAATTACATATCAATCTCACCACAACCAAGTACATATCAATCTCACCACAACCATGTAACTGTCACTCTCACCACAACCAAGTACATGCCACTCCCACCACAACCAAGTACATATCACTCTCACCACAACCAAGTACATGTCACTCTCACCACAACCAAGAACATGTCACTCTCAACACAACCGAGTACATGACACTCTTACCCCAACCAAGTACATATCATTCTAACCACAATCAAGTAGATGTCACTCTCACCACAACCAATTACATGTCAATCTCAATACAACCAAGTACAGGTAACTCTCACTACAACCAAGTGCATGTCACTCTCACCTTAACCAAGTAAATGTCACAACCAAGTAAATGTCACTCTCACCACAACCGAGTTCATGACACTCTCACCACAACGAAGTACATTTCATTCTCACCACAACTAAGTAACTGTCACTCTCACCACAACCAAGCACATATAACTCTCACCACAACCAAGTGCATGACACTCTCACCACAACCAAGTACATGACACTCTTACCACAACCAAGTACATGTCACTCTCACTACAACCAAGTACATGTCACTCACACCACACCCAAGTACATGACACTCTTACCACAACCAAGTTATTGTCACTCTCACCACAACAAAGTACGTGTTACTCTCACCACAGCGAAGTACTTGCCACTCTCGCCACAACAAAGTACATGTCACTCTTACCACAGCCAAGTACATGTCACTCTCATCACAACCGAGTACATGACACTCTCACCAAAACCAAGTACATATCATTCTCACCACAATCAAGTCGATGTCACTCTCACCAAAACCAGTTACATATCACTCACAATACAACCAAGTACATGTCACTCTCACCACAACCAAGTACATGTCCCTCTCACCTCAACCAAGTAAATGTCACTCTCACCACAACCGAGTACAAAACACTCTGATCACAACCAAGTACATGTCACTCTCACCACTATCAAGTACATGCCAATCTCACCACAACCAAGTACTTGCCACTCTCACCACAACCGAGTACTTGCCTCTTTCACCACAACCATGTACTTGTCACTCTCACCGCAACCAAGTACATGTCGCTCGCACCACAACCAAGTACATGTCACTCTCACCACAACCAAGTTTATGTCACTCTCACCAAAACCAAGAACATGTCACTCTCACTACAACCAAGTACATGTCCATCTCACCACAACCAAGTACATGTCACTCGAACTACAACTGAATACTTGTCACTCTCACCACAACTGAATACTTGTCACTCTTATCACAACCGAAAACGTGTTACTCTCACCACAACCAAGTACTTGTCACTCTCAACACAACCAAGTACTTGACACGCTCACCACAGCCAAGAACATGTCACTCTCACCACTACCAAGTACTTGTCACTCTCCCCACAACCGAGTACCTGACAATCTCACCACAACCAAGAACATGTCACTCTCACCACAACCGAGAACATGTCACTTACCAAAACCAAGTACATGTCACTCTCACCACAACCGAGTACATGACAATCTCACCACAACCAAGTACATGTCACTCTCCCAACAACCAAGTATATATTACTCTCACCACAACCGAGTACATGACAATCTCCCCACAACCAAGTACATGTCACTCTCCCAACAACCAAGTATATATTACTCTCACCACAACCGAATACATGACTATCTCACCACAACCAAGTACATGTCACTCTCACCACATCCAAGTACATATCACTCTCACCACAATCAAGTACATCTCACGGTCAATTGTTAAGTACTGGTTTCTGTCAGAACCTGTCTTAATACTACACTATCACCGCTGAAACCAGCCTTAGCCAAATCTGACAATGGGGGCATACATTTTACGCTGACGGGGTTGAATTGTATGTCCTCGACATCTGTAAAATATTCGTGTTTCATCGTGGCATTGCACATCTCGTTCAAATTGTATGCTATTAAAAAAATACATAATGCTAATTCAAAATATAGTATATATAAGAATAATGATATTTTTGAAACATAATGCAAGTTAATTCATTTAAAAATTCGTAAATACGTTATATAACTTTCGGTTTATTCCCGCCCCCTCTGTTCATTTGGATCAAAGCATTCATTAAGTGGGCGTATTTGAAAATGCAACGACACTCGATATGAACTGAACGTCCTCTAGTGGGCGACCAATACCATCGCTGGTACACGGACAACTGTTCCGTGGTGATATCACCTACCATGATACCGACTACTCTGATGTACTTATGTACGTCATAACGCACACAATTATGATGAGATGTGTAACCAATTTCGTAATACATAAATGAATACGTATGCCACTATATAAAGTTACAAATTTGATTGGTCTATAACGCCTTTATACAGCTTTTTCCCGAATAATGGGAGTGAACCCTTCCTTTAACCCGGCTTTTATGCACAATAGTCTAGTGAATGCACGCACGTGCAAATTACACGTTCCATACGGCGTCTCGGAGATTGCTGGAGTAGACATCAATTCGTGATGCACTATTTACAAGAACTATACGACTTAAAATATATAATGCTGACTACTATAACATTATAAATACATTGTCTCTGGTCACTTTTTGGTGGGGCGGGAAAATAGTATTCAATTCGATATTAATGTAATTTTCGTGAATTATTGCATCACAATATCAATCACTTAATAAATATATGAGTTTAAAGTGGGAATACGCTTTGTGCCAATTCGTTTCAAATCTAGATGAAATAACGCCGATGTGCTCATATAAAAAAGTGGAATAAACGCTCACGCTAATTGTTTTAATTTGCAGTAAATTACCTCCCCCTTTATAAGCAGACATGAGCACAGTATTATATTATTGTTGGCGCATATTTACGAGGTTTTTCAGAGATAACTAATCGCCGGATTCAAACACACATACACACATAGTTAAGTAGGCCAATTCTTCGACGTTTAAAGTGCAAAACAAGCAGTAGTTTATAATCGAGTACGTGATGACTGCGCTAAAAATATGTCAATACTTCCTGATTGCCAAGCAACGTGGAGACGCGTCGTTGCTTCGTTGTATAAATGGAACCTGATAATACACTTGGTAATCCCGCTTTATCGTAATCAATACACTAAAGGGGTAATTGGCGTCGCACTAAAGTGCGGTGACTAGTATGTAATACGTTTTTTTTCGCTAATGGGGGGGGGGNCATTTGTGCCTATTACATTTACTACAACATTTATTGCCAATAATGCAAAGCTAATTCTTTTAATTAATAACTGATCACAGGGACTTGGCAATAATAAAAGATCACAGGGACTGGGCCAAAACGCGAACCGGTGAAACTTTCTGGTTTAGTATAAAAACAAAACATAATAAAAATATATTTATTTTGTGTTTTTGTTAACAATAGCGCAGACTTTTGCTGTTCGAGTTTTGGTTAACGCGTTATTTCTTCAAATTTACAAGACGACAGCGATTACACGGTTTATTGCTTTATCATTATGTACACACCGGTCTTACTGACAATAACGTAGTGACGTCACCATCTATGTATAGAATGATTGCTTTATTGATAACCGTTACACTACAGTCACTTATTAATATCTTAGTTAGAAGGTGATTTTTCAAGCGGTTCCGTAGTGTAGTGGTTGCACGCTCGCTTCACATGTGAGAGGTCCAAGGTTCGAGCCCCAGTAGAATCAAATTATTTTATTTGTGTTCTATGTTAACTTTTTGTTTTGATGTAGACATTTTAGTTTAAATAAATATGCTGTTTTATTGTAACCATTTTTTGTTTTTATTATGCCCATGAAATATATGTGTGAGAGGGTGGGGGGGTTGTAAACACATTAAAACTTTTACAGTGTTTTCATATCAATGAGTACTCAACCCCTATCGTAAATGAGCAACGTAAGAATAAGTTCAGAATCATCTCCCCTTGAAGTTGAGAAAAATATGAANAATAATAATAATAATAATAATAATAATAATAATAATAATAATAATAATAATAATAATAATAATAATAATAATAATAATAATACTAATAATAATAATAATAATAATAATAATAATAATAAAAATAATAATTAAATAAATAATATTAACTTTACTAATAACAATAACAAGTAATATTTATTATCGTCATCTTCTCTTTTGTCTTCTTCTTCTCCTTCTACTTTTTCTTATTCTTCTTCTTCTCATTCTTATCCTTATGTTCCTCCTTATTCTTTCTCTTCTGATTGATCATCATCATTATCATCAATATCATTATCACAACCATTAGCATTTTTTATCATTTTAATTTACCATTACAATAAGTACCAGTACCCATATAAATTATCGACAAAACCATCATCATAATCATTATTATCGCCACCGTCATGAGAATAATTATCGACATCGTCAGCATCATATTCTTTAACATAATCATCTTCATTAATCATCACCCTTGAAACGACCTTAAATTTACATGAAGTTTACTTTATATATAGCTTAATATCTTACTGTAATGCACAGTCTAAATGGATTGCAAATCTCATTATAACTTATCGTGATTATCATCATAACACCACCGTAGTTGCACTAATAGTAACATGATGTTGGTGTAATTAAATATTCCGGATTGAATATAGGTACAAGTGTGTTTATTGTCAAAACATTTTAGTTATGCAGCACATGCCGCATTTTCGATTCAGAATTTCAGGGAATAACACAAAAATAAATATGACGTTGGCCAACTATGTACTTAAATGCGCAAAACATTGGAGAATGAACACACAATGTTCATTTTGTATATGTAATACACGAATGTTCCTGCAGTCATTTATAGATAATTTTGAATGTAAAAAAGAATATAATTGAGAATTATATTATTATATATATATGCTTTTTTTCAAAACAAATTCTGTAAGTGATACAGTCTCTTAAACTACCTTTTCAGTATAATAAATACACGCGATATTTGTATCGTGTTCACCGCACTATCGCCATACTATCAACACGGAAGTTAACTTATACGCAATAGATTGTGTTACATATATGGTTACCCACCTGCTATTTTAGTGAATTTGTAGTTCGCATTGTTCAACGCGGACGGGTTCAATTTAATGTTATAATCATGTTTTCTCAATTAATGGAATAACAACAACATGATAAGTGCCGGAAGTATAATTAGCGTGCACTACAGAGGATTCATACTGCTCTGCATCGCAATTGTACAAGGTATGTGGATATTGCAATAATACTTGACATAGTGAAACATAACGTAAATTTACGTTTATTTGACCAAATTGTATCCTTCGCACTAAACATTTACTCAATGAAGTAATTCACATTTGAGTATGAATATGCGTATCCTATGTATAGCACTGATTGCAACCGTCTTTGATGGCATCATTCGATCTCTACTAACACTTTTTGGCAACGTTTTAATAGGTTACATTTGTAAGAGTAATAGAGTTTGTTTAAACATAAACAGTGACTGTATTCTGAACAATATACAAGTTTTATCTAAACCTGATAAGTGTTTTATACGACAAGTGTTTGTACTATTATATAATATAGGTATACATATTTAACGGGACATTCGTGTTGTTGTTGATTTTATGATTGTATTACTAATTGTTATGTGTTAAATGAAGCCTATGGCTAATAAGTTAAATACAACATACTTATATACTTACATGAATTAACGAACGAAAGTCGAGACATTGACAGGTACGTTCGCATATGCTTTTCATTGAATATATGTAGTGAAAGATATATGCTGTTAGTAACCTCTAATGCTGCGCATTGAACGTTTCGATGCTGTGCACCCAAATTTAATCATTTTATTTATTAAATGGTGTTCTATTAGAAAAGAAGTGGATAAGAACACTTCTTTCTCTCCTTATAGAGTTTCTGAAGTTTCATCGTGCGTTATATCAGATTTTATTACAAATGGCCACTGTGCTAGGCAAATATTAATTGTTGAACAGTTCAAATATGTGTATTGAATGAAACCACTATGTCCCTACGCTGGATTTCTAACGAGCCGACAATCCAAATTTCTGTATTGTACATACACACGTGCATGTTTACATGTATTGATCGCAACGTCGGTATACATTTAAATACGATTTTCACTGCAGCCATGTGGTGTATCTCTGACAACAGATCGAAATATGGTGGACCTGGGCTCAAGTATTATAATGACATGCCGAACATGTCGTACAAGCCAACAAGTGCGGATCACATTGAATAACAATAATGCTGCTCAATACTGGCAACCTGTCGGCGCCTCAGTAGTAAATACGAATGTGTCGTCAATATCCACGAACATTACAGACGACTTCATATTTATTTACTTCACTGTCTTTAATTGTACAAAGAATCAAGTTGGCACATACTCGTGTTTTTTCTCTGGTACAACAAATGCGAGTTCTTTAAACATTGTTGATACAGGTATGTATTTTAACCATATGTTATACTGCTATGAAATTCTAAATTATTTATCGCCTGTTCGTGAATTGAATGATTAACACCGGTATATTAAGAAGCGCTCGTTGCACATATACTAACATCGTGTTTATGTGTTTAGTTCCAGTTACTTACGTGCACATGATTCCCACAATAACGACGGTTTACTTACTGGCAAATATTACAACGAACTTCTCCTGTATTTTATCCATTCGGAGACCCACGCCTGCCATACGCTGGTACACGGTCAATACAACACTTAGTTACTCGAGTGCTACCTCGGTTATTTCAAGATATGCCATCAGCAATACAAGCTATAGTGACAACGGTGATGTGGTCATTAGTTATTTGACAATTACACCGTCCACAGATGACCATGCCAAGATCCTTTATTGTAATGTGTCGAACGGTTACGGCAGATAACGTCTGACACTACACCCTTGATAGTAATATTACGTAAGTAATCCAACCTTAACTTATCAAGCACGAAAAGTCATCATTAAAATTTAAATACCTCTTTTAGAAATAGCTTAGTATACGGTGCTAAAACAGTTATATTATTTTATAGGATTACCAAGTAAGCCGGTAATTTTCCACAATTCAAGCACAGTTATTGGAATGTATAGAGTAATAGAAAATCAAACAGTTAGTCTGACATGCAGCAGCGACGGAAATCCCCCACCGACGGTAACATGGATAACTTCGAAGAATCTAACAAGGACCACCTCTGTGTTGACAATAACAACCATCAGCACTACCGACACTGGCTTGTACACATGCAGAGCTAACAGTACACTTTCACCAACTACTGGTCAACCGATTGATGCTATTACCACATCTAGTATATCAGCTGAAGAGCTTTGTATGTATTTGTCAAATAGTCTTTTACAGATAACTCAATTAATATAATCACACACAATTGAATGCCAATACTATTACAGACAACATTAGCAATACTTCTAAAGTTATAATAATACTAGTGATACAAAAGCAAATATTATGTGTGCAACTTTTGTAAATGCCTTACATGTACGTGAATAATGTTTTAATACATTAATGTTTTAATACATTTTCTGTTGTGGTTTAAGATCCACCCCGTCCGCCAGAATACAGAATTGGAAATTTCACAGTCACCTCAAATGTTGTTCGTGCGATCAGAAATGAGTCATTCCGATTGACATGTACGAGCGGTAGTAATCCGATGCCTTTTAATTATACATGGACACTTCCACTTGGCGATAGAGTCAGAGGTCAAGAGTTGTTGATAGGAGCTCTGAGATCCATCGGAGATGACATATACGACATCCGGATAGTTAACCTCATGAATCCTTTGTTTCAACAGTCTGTGGAAGGATCAATTGAACAAAGTTTCAAACTAGAAATATTATGTAGGCGTTTATGTCATATAGTTTAAGAAAGTGTTTTCTCTCAGGATTAATTGAAATATGTGTGTTATTTAACATAATTTTCTGAGTTGGTTAAAATATGTTTAATTTCTTGATATTTCAAAGATCCTGTAGCGACAGCGACCATCTACTATGTAAGACCAAATCAGCCGCAAGAAATAAACGAGGTAAATATAATACGATGACAAACAGTGCATCTGCAGTGTAAAAGCAGCTCAAAACCACAACCGAATTATGAATGGTCAACAAAAGATGTGGTCTCTGTTCAAGGAGCATTTTGGAACCAAACGATTGGAACGAATCAAATGGTGGTCTGCAATGTAAGAAATTGCATGGATCCAACTGGACATACAACTGTTTGTCAGTCGAGAGTGGCATATTTGAACATAACAGCTTACTGTAAGTATACATATTAAATGTTCATACATATTTTATTAACAATACACCATGAATATTTTTTATGTTTAAATACTCTCTAAAAATCTTAAAAAGATTCGCAATTCGAAAGTTTTTAAAAGTTACTGTGGATATATCGTCATATTATGATCAAACTTTAGATTCTTAAAACATGAGAAATGAGTATTGCTGACATTACATGTTCATATTTGGTTAACTAAATCATGTAAACTATAATTTAAAATAAAGCCTTTGCTGACCTTCTCTACAATCTGTCAAGCGTCGGCAACACGTATATGCACATATACTTAAATGTTTAATTTCAATTTCAATAATAAATTGTAAGCTATTTTGTTTATTGACTAATCTTCAATATGTAATTTGGTTTATTGACTCATCTCCAATATGAAAATAATTCGTTATATCATAGTCCCACCAGACACACCATTGCTAAGTTTCACAACATGTGGGCATGCATTTACGACAAGTACCTTAAAGATAATCGAAGAACAATCCGTCAAAGTGTCGTGCTCATCTATTAACAACCCAGATCCAACATAAACATGGAAACAAAGCACACACCTGCAAGGCAACACCTTGATGATAGAAAATGTTACGATGAATCAAAATGGCACATATTCATGCACAGCTATTAATATAATGAATACTACCTTTGACGGAATAGTAATCGGACAAAACACGTCTACATTTCATCTAGACATTTTAGGTAAGTAAACTGCCAATACTACTACTACTTTTGCTCATTCGCCATCACTTTCAAAATAGCTTGAAACATTTTCATAAAATATTACAGGGATAATCAGCTGATGACCCCCTTAAGAATGCTCCTTTCGTTTTGGTCTTCTTTTTATGTAGGTCACAGTTGTTCAAAGTGAAATAAAACAATGCTTACTTCAAAAATGTACTATGCAAGACGTACATGTTTAATATTCGGTATGTACTATCGTATAGTAGCTGTCTGTAAATATTAAAAATCATAGCCCTGGATTTCAATCTACTCAACTACAGGAGTAAATAATTTATATAAATTTGTATACAAAATTAGTTGTTCACATCTTCTCTGAAACTACAAGTCGCATGGCTTTTATATGTGGTATTTAACTTCAGATGGAGGTCACGTACACATTAGTTACTATGGTTTGTTCAAAGCATGGTTCTCAACTAAGTGTGTTCATGCCCTTGTTGTCAAATTTGCGTGAAATATTGGGATGACAAGTTTCATAGAGACTTATGTTGAAAACATACTCCTCTCTGTCACCTTTTTGCCTATTGCTTTGATATAGAGTATTTCAGAAGAAAGTATTCAACTACAATGTATATCATGTGCTTGTGATAAAAACTGACCATGCCTCAGGGTTTACATGTTTACTTTCTACTGTATGTGCAAAAAAGAGAAACAAGATATAAAAGATCTCATCTGAAACATTTTTGTTCATGAGGTTTGATGTCTTTACCACAATTTTTTCTATTAATACCCATAATCAAAACTTCACACGCCTTGTGGGTCACATAAATACTAGTCCTAAGAACCAACCTTTAGTTAACCCAATATTCTAGGAAAAAATTGTTTATATGTATAATAATTGATTTGATATATTGTATTCTAGTTCTTTACTTCGTCTGTCAAAGTCATGCTCATGAAATCAAAATACACAACGCCGGTAGGTGTGTCGGTTCGTATAGAATACCTTAACCTATTTGTTCAAAACTGACTCCGACCGTGAGTTTTAGTCGGTATTTATAGAAATATAAAACAAAATAGATAGTTCCCCTCTTAAACTACAATGCCTAAAGCTTTGTTATTTGGTACGTGACATCAATTAGTGGTTCTTTAACAAGTTTGTTTAAAGAACCCCTTGGGTACAATAAGTCACGCCCGGGTTCTCAAAGTGTTAATATTAACGAATATCCGTATAAATCATCGTCTTCTTTGAAACCGAAAGGCCCACATGTTTTCAATTTGAAATGTGAAAAAGAACGTGGTTAAATCACCCCCATAAAATTAGCACTGGCTAAGCCAGAGTGGCGTCTTAGTATTTATATAAATCTGTTTGGAAAAATAACATATAGGTTTTCGTCTTAGAAACAACGACTTCCAGATGTGTTATATGTTGGAAACTTCATTTCATGTACACATTTTTAGCATATCATTTCCCATGGGTCAAAGCTGCCCACGTCTATATGGTAACATGCTTTGTATTTAAGTGTATAGCAAACTTAATAAAACTCTTCTATGAAACCAAAGGGGCTGGACATGTATATTTGAAATGAATAATCGCACAATGTTCCTATATATAACTTGTATCAATGATGTCTTGGCTTCAACACTATCTAAACCCCGTTTTAGTTTTATAATTGTTGAAAACTCAATGCATCGACCATTCCAAGGAATGGACCTCCGGTTTAATTACTTAAATAGTATTAGTTGGATGTATTTTCCATATTGTATAATATAACGTTTTATTTAAAAGGGCTCTTCTGCATTTTTGGTGTTGTATTAATGATGTATTATATAGATTTTACTTTGAAAATTGATATTTTTTTCCAAAATATTATAGAGTCGATCGATCCAAGGACCATCGTAGTCCTCTCGTTATTCAATTCTTTTGGGTTTCTTTATTTTGTTTGAAATGCACAATTAATAACTGAAAAATACTCGTTGATTTAAAAAATGATTCCTGACTACTGTTTGAATATCTTTAAGGAAATAATATTGTGGGTATGTTTTATTGCAGTACCGCCAAGAGTATATAACATTGAAAACAAAACTGTTATTTTGAACACAAACCTCTCAGTGGTTTGTCCGTATACAGTCGGTAATCCATCGTCGACAACTGTTGTGTGGAAACGCGAAAGGGATACACACATTTCAGGGCCTAACCTGTCTATACTAGACATCAAACTGACTGATGAGGGAATATGAACATGTACAGCGTCCAACAAAATGGAGCCTACAAATTGTAGTTCCAGGCCGGGTTATGCCGATACGAGTTTCTTCTTGGATGTACAATGTATGTATCCTATGTGAAATATTCATCTAAGGACTGCTTTCCATAATTAAAATATGTATTCAAGCAAAAATGCACTCGGGTGAATACATATTTCAGATGCTGCTCAGATAACACGGTACGTTGCCATCGGCTATGAGAATCAGATGGTTATTAATGCTACTGAAAACGACGATGTTCATTTAGTGTGTGAGTTTGACAGTGACCCAGAAGCAAACATATCCATTTTGTATGGTACATGCATTCTGAAAAGGGGACAAAATAATACACTGGTTGCCACTATTTCACATGCTCGATGTGAATACGATGCAGCGGTTTACATATGTCGGGGTGGCAACATACTTTCCAATTCTACAGGGATGCAAGAACGTGTATTAGAAGTCTTCGTTAAATGTAAGGATGCATTTTTAACATGCAACTTAAACCTCTACCGAACACATTAATTGATGTTATGCCATATTTAAATTTCGCAGGCAGACATATAATTCGCTGAAAAGCATCAGCTGAATCTTCAGTAATCCATATAATGCGAAACAGAACACTAGCATCTGCAAACAAAGGAAAAACACAACTGTAATAAACAGGCTACAAAAACTACCAACAGCAATAAAAAATCATAACTTAATTTGTTCATGCACGTTTTGTAACACATTGTCTAAATATATTTAAAAATTACTGAGTTCATGTTGACAAATGTTATGTTTGTAAATTGCTTTACTCGAGTATTACAAGTGTTCAGTATATTGATTTACTTTTTATTTCTTTATACCTCTGATTACAATTACCAATCTCTGCATCGGTTTATCAGGTGCACCAAGAATATCGCCATTCTCACCACCTGTTAATAACATCTCGAGGACAATAAACGGATCTGTGGTTCTGACGTTTACAATTAAGGCATACCCTCCACCGGACAGAGCTGCATACTCGTGGTACAGACTGAATGGCTCAATGTGGATAACGATTATTGATGTTCACACTGCGAATATTAGCATTTCTGCAGATGGATTGCAGATAAATATGTCTATCTCCAGATTACAGAGCGCTGATTTTGGAAGATACAGAGTCAGTGTTTACAATGACCTTGGAAACGCAACACAAAAATATGAGCTTAGAGCACATGGTAATTAATGTTTGTTTCTCAAAGTTTTCATTTGTTAATTAAAGTTATTCGATGATTTTATCCTTTCTGTCTCAATGGTTTCGTTTGGTTCAAAACATACAATCAGCACTCAAATTATTTCTTTCAGACAAACCTGAACCACCTAAAAATCTCAAAGTCAAAGAAGGTACATTTAATGTGGACTCTTTCACAGTTGAATGGGAACCCGGTTTCAATGGTGGTGAAGAACAGACATTTTCTATACAATATAAGCCCAGGGAGTCCACCTTGCAATGGACAGACGTGAATGTGTCGTCTAATTCTTGGAAATATACTCTTCTTGGGTTACAGTCTAAGACAACATATTTTATTAAAATGTTTGCGAGGAACATCGTTGGTATATCAGATGAGACAAACGTCGTTACTGCTACAACACTCTTGAGTTTCGGTACAGCAATATCTAATAATCGCAAGAACAAGTTACACACAGATGAATTGCTGTTAGATCTAGTTTGTATTCGTGTTAATATATTTGAAAGTCATATGCTGCCTATAATGTCTTTTGTGAAGGCTTTTTGGTGTGCTTTTGAGGTTTTATCAAATAACAATAAATTGTGTAATTTTTTGATCATGCCGTGTCATTTCAGCCAATTCTCCTTCTAGTCTTACAGCAGTTGCTGTTGGAGCGGCTATAGGTGGAATCGTCTGTATTACGTTATCTGTTGTCGGTGTCTTTTGCTGGAAGAAACGAAAACCTACAAGTAAACGGTTATAATATTGCTTTCTTCGTATGGTGTTATGATACCAGTTGGGTTTTCCCACAGCGTATTTATTAACTTTAAATTACGTATTGATTTTTAAAATATGTATCATCCACCTGTCTCTGGCTTTTTAATTTGCTAGCACTAACTGTCACTTGCAAATTAACGAAATAATAATCTGCACAAAATAATACGAAAGAATACTACGCGGTACGGAAGAAAAGACGAAAATGACGCGATTATATTGCGCAAGGAGACTTTCGATAACTTATGGAAAGAAGCAAATTAGTCATAAGACCAATCCCAACCAATCGGATAGCGTCATATGTTTGTAAGTTGTTTAAATCCCATTGCAGAACAAAAACAAGTCGTCATGCAATACGAAGACCTGATCGGTCAAAGGTAAGCATAATTGCATTCATCGTATATGAGACATACCTTAGGAACTACGATTTAACAGCGTTTATTTGAACCTAGAAATTAATTACAAAAACCGTTAAACACACGCATAGTCCTAACGTTCGTATTGGTAACAGTAAGCTTACCACGTTTATTGAAAAACATAATCATTTAAGAAACATAAAGTTGCTAATTGTACTTAAATCACAATATACAAAGTATGTATTTGAGAGTGTAGTTCCTCTGAAGCAACAATGCCCCCCCCCCCCAATAAACATTTATACCAGTGAGGCTTCTTAAACACATCACATTGTGGATTGCCTTTCAAGTTAAACATAAGCTATAATGTACTGTTTTAAAAATTTAATTTTATTCTTTACTGTTATTACGTTATTCATTGATTTATTTACATTTATATTTTTAAAACAATCATAGAGAAACACATTAAAAAATGTTCCTTTTAAGACCTTGACTTGCGGTAACCTGTCGGCCATCCAGTCTTACACATTGAGTTGTTGCGTTAGGTGATAACCGTTTTTCTTATACATGCATCGAAAAGCTAACAAACAATTTCTCGTTGTATGCATTACAATTTATAATGTTCAGAAATTAAACAAAATGTATAATATATGAACACCATCAGTGTTTCCCCTTATATGCTTATGCTTTTTTTTTTATTTAACATCATTCTTTAAAATTGCCGTTGTTGTCTTTTGTTGCTTAACAAGTCATCTGAAAGAATGCATAAGCGCAAATTATACTACTTTTTTTTCGTTTGGATTGACCTAAACTGTGTAAGGGATATTTTGAAGCGACCGAGTGATTTGGTGTTTTAATCAAAATGCTGCATTGAGTAACAGTATGTTAATGAAGTAAAAATAATGAATTTAACTTGAAAATAAAATCTTAAACGCTTTAAAGTGAAAACTATGTAGGAACACAAATTGGGAGCGGATATTAATTTGGACTTTGAAAATAGCCAAAAAAACATATATTGCACGGAATCCATCAGTATGTATTTAATACATCAGAATAAAATATCATTTTCATTAAATGTGGTTCCGTTATTACATTTGATCTTAGTAGCCTTTTCTAAACCTTAAACCTTTACGTTAGTTCTCAGTGGTATAATGCGTTTTATAAATATATTCTAACTTGTTCATCTCGAAAGGATAAACAGTGGTGAATTGACCGCACAATAAAGATGAGTTAAGAGCCATTTAAATGTTAGCTATTTCAAAATAGTTTGAGAATATTCTGGATTTTATTTCTAAGTTGTAATAAAACTTACCCAATTATAAGCATTAAAAAAGTGACATAATCACTTGTCGTCTGTATAGGTAATGGCATTGGTTGCCATAGACCATGTGCATAGGTATCTGTTTTTAAACTAAATATCCTGTCGCCACACAGGTATATCAGCTCAGCATCTCTTTAGATGCATCAATTTCAATTATATATTCATTAACTTATTTATTTATTTATTTATTTTCTGTTTATCTACCATGTACATATGGATTCTCCTAGAACACCTTTTGTTGAAAAGAAGGGACACCATTATTTAATAAAGAACTTTTTTTGTTCCAAAGTGGTTTCTGTTAAATATATTTAGTTCATGAATATATATATATATATATATATATATATATATATGGTTGAGAAAAATTATTAA
>VMBQ01001575.1:161092-175725 GCA_007657795.1 Dreissena rostriformis
TTTTTTTTTTTTTTTGTATTTCATGCTGAATATAAAATATTTCATTAATATAATAACTTGACTTCATGTAGTATGCAATCATCGACTTGTCTCCACGCAATCATCAACCAATTATCCAAGCAATCGCCGAACAGTCTCCAGTGAATCAACGACTAGTCTCCAAACAATCACCGACTTATAAAAAAAAATATCATCCACTCAATTGCCAACTTTTTTTCCAATCATTTGCCAGTAAGTGTCTTATTAATCGTCAACTGGTCCATCCATCCATCAACGACCACTTTCCAATCAATTCCAGACCATTCTAAAATCAACGGCCGTCCATTTGCAAATACTCGCCCACCAGACTGCAAAATGTCTCCAGTCAGTCACCGAATAGTCACAAATAAATCACCTACTATAATCAATCACTAGTATCTTATCAATACAAAGAACCAATAAATAACCGGCAAGACTACAGTCGAGCAGACTCTGCGAAAAACTTAAACGTCTGTCTACGGTTCATCAGCTATTATGCAATTTGTAGTTTAAATGAATATATTCAGTTCGATGTGTTTTGTTTTTGATAATTTGCACAAAATATGAACTAAATAAACAATATGTGAATGTTAACTGAAACAGTTCGCATGATGTATGATGTTACTTTTCTTATTTTTATTATCGTACGTATGTTTGCAACATGTTGATGCACCTCATAAAGACTGTTGAAAGATGACGTTTGGTGCATGTTTTTTTCTAGTTTTTGTTTTGCGAAATTTCATTGATAAAACCCTATTTTCTTCCGGTGTCTATATTCAAGATGAATTTACTTAAACGTAAAATGACATATATTTTCATTGCCATTATTAAACAGGATATAATTATCTTAAAATTGATGCCAGGCTTGTCCATATGGAATTAATTAAATGCAATAAAACATGTCATGAAAGCTGGTCGTTTTAATTGGATTTAGAGTAATCGGGCCTTTAATAAATCTAGAGACCAGTTTCTTTCTAGTCCACTTTATATAAAATCACTATGTAACAGTGTAATTTTATTGTTTGTTCTACTTCCAACAGAAAACATTTGTTTTGAGTTTTAAGTGGTGAGTTTTCATAAATGTATAAAGCGAAACATGGTTAATAGAGTAACCCGCGATGTGCTCTCACAGCACAACCAAAGGTGTTTAAGCCACCTGTTACTTGTTTTACACATCATCTTTGTTCATTGCATTAAGACAGGTACCAGTGGGCTGCTAATCTTGATATTTTGTTTGATTTTCAAGCAAATTTAAGGTAGAGCTACCTATGAAAAGCAAATACTGAAAACGCAAGCCTTATAACTTATGATTTGTCAAATGTGTTTTTGTGATATGTCGATGCGATTTGAAATTTGCATATGTGGTACAAATATTTAATAAATTATGAAGGCGCGTTTTTCATGATCGCAAAGTCATGAGTTTGAACACTTAATCATTGAGAATTCCTCCATGTATCATTCAAATGTAGTGCCTATTTCTAAAGAGTTCCTTTTCTCTGCTAGTTTAAAATCGATGTATAAATTGCATATGCTTTGTTGTTATTTTATATACCCTGTGAGTGTCTGCATAGTTAATGTTATGAGGTAAGTTACTAGGCTTTTGTCGTAGATTCACTGCCAACAACCAGTTTTCTGCTGGTGTCTGCATTCAGGCGGGATGCATTTTCTTAGAAGTAATTGCAATTTTCAAAAAAAGACATGTTCACCTTTAAATTGATAAAAGACTTGAAAAATCGAAAGTTAATTAAATTAAAGGCCCTGAAATTTGACCGTTTTATAATGGGACGTTAATCTTATCTGCAAGGCAGTTTAACTGTTCATTACAACTAATGGATTCAAATACATGATGTGTAATTCTAAAAAAACGACGCTCATTATTAATTTGCTTTTATCGTGTTTTCCCGCCAAATGTCTTTCTAGGCCATAAACATTTTTAGTATATATTGATATTAAATGTATTACTATTATGTCTGAAATCAATAAATGTTTGGCTAACCTTTGAAATGAGAGTAAAAAGAAGAATTTTGCTAAAATAGAAGAATGGTTTCTCCTTAAAACTAAAGAGATAAATTTAAGATATAAAACAATTTATCCATTTAATAAGAATATAACAAACTTAATTGTAAGTTGGAATTGTTTGTTTTGCCAAGTTGTATACACACAGCTCTTGTTTAGTATAACACTGAACACTTAACGGTTTTGGTCATTACTTTTACAAAAAACGGTCCTTTCCAAATCGACGGTGGGCATTAGTCTAGTTGTAGTAGAAATTTGCGTCAATACAAGAAAGACAAATCATGAGGACGGCATATCAACAAAAAGCGAATATTCTGCCTTAATAAAGAATATATTTACGATGTTCGAGCGTGCACGTGCAATGCGGTTTTAACAGGAAGTTTGAAATGAAACCTTGTGCAGATAAACAGCCGGCTCAAATTGCACAGCTTTCTTATCAGCGATTGATTTGGTTGCGCGTACTAACTTTGCACAAACAATGTCAGTTAATGCAGTACCTTCACTATGTGTCATTCACAATATATTGAACGTCATACAAGCGCATGATATTTCATTTATAACCAAATTATAAAAAAGATATTTACAACAAAATAGTAGGGTTGGTGCATGTTGAGTAAATAATGTTACCACATTCCAGAACTGTATCTTTAATTAGTAACTTTCATTGTTGTACAGTTAACCACCAAAGAAAACGTTGAACTGTATAGTCTCTTATATTATTCACGCTATATTGATCGTACTAGTTGTATTTTAATTTTGTGTGAAAACGTTTTGCTCAAATAATTCATAAATAAATTACTTCTTAAATGGTGTTTAAAGTACACACACTATATCTGTAGATGTAAGCTGTAAAATGTAATTTATTCCCGTAGACAATACAATACAATACCTACAAAACGGCTTTACACTAAATACCGATTATAGTTCATACAAGCATTGCGTGCATATTTATTATAAAATACTGAATATGGCGACTTAAATTGAAATGCAGTAGCTCAGTGAAGAAAATTTACGGTCTAATGTGGTAACTCGACTATCTTTGTCTTAGCAGTTTAAACTTCCTCTTTCCCTAAGTAAATCAATACGTCCTCGTTGCATGGCAACATGTGAACGTAAAACAGATACACGATATATGTATGCAACGTTATCAGTGTAAAGCTGTGCAGAATGGGATGTACATGGTTGAAGTCTGATATGATACAGGCTAAGAACAGGAAGTTTTAATACAAGCGTTTTTATTTATTGTTGAAAACCAGTCCGCGTTGTTCTGTTTAAACACGTTTTAATACGAATTTAATCTTAAGAGATGACATGAATTGCCACTAAATCCATGTTCAGTCCAACATGCCAGTTAAATGTGAAGATTCGGTATATTCAATGATAAAACAACAACAAGGTTTAAAGTTTTATATCTTAAAGATTTAAGATTATAGGTCAATAAAATGTGTATATATAGTTTTCATCCAAATACGAATTTGTGAATAATACTTTATCGGTGGGTTTATGAAGTGAAGTCACTTAGAGAGTTCGGATTTGATAAAGGTGTCACAATGTTAATATTCTTACTTCAATGGATAGGCAGTGACATGACTGTGAAAATATATGATAATATGTGATCATTCAACTCGGTATTAGGTATAAAAGCACTAAATGTTTATGCAAAATTATGGTATATTTGATATATTCACAGGACAGCACATATACCGATCGCCGTGGCCTAGTGGATAAGGCGTCCGCCTCGGGATCGGGAGGTCGTAGGTTCGAGCCCCATGGGGAGCCTTTGTCTGAGGATAAATGTTTCTCTTGGGACTTGTTCCGATTAGGCCGGCTCGTGAGCCGCGAGCGTTAAACATGAATGGTTACCGACTTCTATCCGCTTGGCGCCTGGCATAGTGATAGGAGTTGGGAGGAACATGGTATACACGCAAAAAGTGTCTCATAAGTCAGATTGGCTGGCCCTTTCAATAGGGGTGACACTATAATAAAAAAGACCCTTTACATATCGTAGTTTAATAAAACAACTGCCACTGCCTTCAATTCATTAAGTCAATATGGTCTCTAGATATTACTTGTCAAAATCTAAATAACTAAAGTAATATCTCAATACGGTATAAAGCTTAGTTCCTACTGGGGTTCGATTTTTATCAAGAACGTTATATAGGACAGACGTAGCCAATCAGGGACTTGTCGGCATTTCCTGGTTTCCAAGCGCTCACGATATGCGTTTACATGCGACGTTAAACATAACGTTGGGATTCTTCAAACGGTCCACACTTGTGCCCCGATAAAAAAAATCATGGCGATTGGGTTTCCTGACTTGAGTCGTCATAGTTTGAAGATATACTTTCTCTCGTCGCTTTTTAGCTCACCTGTCACGAAGTGATACGGTGAGCTTATGTGATCGTGTGATGTCCGGCGTCAATCGTGCGTGCGTGCGTGCGTCAAAAATTTGTTTGTGTAGACAGTAGAGGTCACAGTTTACATCCAATCTGTATGAAATTTGGTCAGAATGTTTATCTTGATGAAATCTGGGTTGGGATTTTATTTGGGTCATCTGGATTCAAAATCTCGGTCACTAAGTCAAACAATAGAAAAACCTTGTGTAGACAAAATAGGTCACAGTTTTCATCCAATCTTTATGAAATTTGGTCAAAATGTTTATCTTGATGAAATCTGGATTGGGCTTGTATTTGGGACATCTGGGGTCAGAAACTAGGTCACTCGCTCAAATCATAGAAAAACCTTGTGTAGACAATAGAGGTCATAGTTTTCCTCAGATCTTAATGAAATATAGTCAGAAGGTATGTCAAGTTCAAAAGTGGTTTCGGTTCGTTGAAAAACATGGCCGCCAGTAGGCGGTGCAGTTTTCCTTATTTGGCTATAGAGAAACTTTGTGAACACTCTAGAAGTCACAATTTTTGCCCAATCATCATGAAACTTTGTCGAAACATTGGTTTTATTGATCTCTCGGACGAGTTCGAAGATGGTCTAGATCGGTGAAAAAACATGGCCACCAGGGGGCGGGGCAGTTTTCTCTATATGTATATAGTGAAAACATGTGAACACTCTAGAAGTCACATTTTTGGTCCAATCTTCATGAAATTNAAGTCACATTTTTTGCCCAATCATCATGAAACTTGGTGAAAACATAGGTTTTATTTATATCTCAGATGAGTTTGAAATAGTCCCGATCGGTAAAAAAACATGGCCGCCAAGGGTTGGTGGGGCATTTTTCCTTATATGACTATAGAGAAACCTTGTGAACACTCTAGAAGTCACATTTTTTTCCTAATCATCATGAAACTTAATCAAGACATTGGTTTTATTGATATGGTCAAGGTTATCCTTCAAGGTCAAAGGTCAAATATATGGGGGACATAGTGTTTCACAAACACAGCTTGTTCACCTAATACTTGAATATTTTAAGAGAATGATTTTCTTGTTGCAAATTAAAGTTATAATCGTTTGTGACTCATCTGGCTCAAACACTTGATCACTAGGTCATATTTTTGACAAAAATTGAATGAACCGACTCCTCTCAGGTGAGCGAACTAGGGCCATCTTGGCTCTCTTGTTTTAGATTTAATGCACTCGTTACGATGCGTTTATGATTTGTGATTGCGATTTCTTGCTGGTGATTAAAGTTTCCATTGGGCCCGAATGATGTTGTCCTATAGTTAAACCCGATATCTTACAATACAAGACAAAACAACATCGAAAATAAAAACAACTAAGGCTGGGGTCAACCAATTGGAATGGCCAAGAATAGCATTTGAGGTTTAAACCGTTTAAACCAGCCACACCTAACACTTAGCCCAGAAATAACCACAAAAACACACGTGTAAAAATACTTTAACCTCAAGGATTTCAATGCAAATTAAACAGCAATAAAAGAGAATATTCAATCAATCTAATTACTCAATATTGTGTTATAATCACCAGAGCAACAGAATAACAACTCCTTGAGGAAACATAAAATCAGGTAAATACAGGTATCAGTAAAACCCTTTTGTTTACATTATGCAAAGCCAAGTCGCACAGGGCAAACTTTCCAGATCATCGAAATGCATTTCAGGAAGAAGCCGTAAGTGAAGGTAAATTCCCCGAATTCATAGTGTCGGTGTAAATGCACTGTACGTATAACTAAAATGCCATATAGTCAAACACAGAAAATTGTGTTAGCCAAAACGTGAGTCTATTACGTCATGCACAAAAAGGATCATAACCGCTATTACATAATTGAAACTTAAATTTCAACCGTGTCACACATAGAGGTACACAGGATTTTTATTTAAGAATTGACGGTCATATTGTCAGATTTCAAACTGACTTATTCTTTTAACAGTCACGCCCGGTTGTATTTGATCGTTGTTGTTCTCACATTCATAACACAGGGCAACTTTGTATTAGTCACACTTTCAATATATGTTGCACGCGATTAATTATGACATCTGTGCGATTATTGATCATTATCGCTCGCGGTTTTGAGGATGTTCAATGAATGCATTATTTACTGTAGCAATGTCTTAATATTTTAAAATAGGAATGCCATCGTTCTCGCTTCTTCTCACAACCATTGCAAGACACTCTACGTCGCTCAAGTAAAATCGTGACCAATCGTGACTAATATCCATGTAAATAATGTTATTATATTGAAGCAAGGTACAATTCGTTTTCTCGCGGACATTGTATGGGCTGTTTATTTCCGCTACTGTAATCTTTTAATTCCAGTATGAATTTAGCAAAACCTATCATATCTTCTCAAATACAAAAAACTGAACAAAAACATCGCAACGAAAGGCTCGTGTTGTCTCTACGTTGTACGTGTTATAGAACTGTTATTGCTCACTCACTTGTCTCGTACAAAAGTCTTAGGAGAAACGTTTACTATTACTTTCGATCGACTGCTTCCCTAGCATATATTGGTGGCTTAAGTAGTACAAGCATATGATATCGTGCAATATCTAGGTTAACCCGTAGTGAATGCTATACGACACCTATCAGTGTCGTTCATATTGACATTATAAACATGTCAACGTTTAATCGTGCTTTATGATAGGAAGATGCAATCGGGCCTCTCCATTAAAATGCCAAGATTGTACGTGGAGGTATTAATCCTGGTGCTTGGTCTTGTATAGTGAAGGCATAAAAAAGTCATAAACAATGGGACAAATATGTGTCGTAAATTTATTTTATATAGTAACACTTAGGTAACACGAGAGGTAAAACTATACCCTGGTACCAGATCTTTACTTTACTCTAAGAGCTATCAACATAAAACTTTATAGCTAAATATATTTCATTGAAGGCAGGTACAATACACAAGAACCATAACTCTCGCTTCCATATGTTCATCGTCTAATTCCACTTATTTAAAAACAATTGTACTTTAAATCGGTTTTGGAAACTTATACAAATTATATTTTCATTAAATCTATGTTGACATATTGAGGTTTAATATCCGTACGGAACCTCGCGTGTGGTTTAAATTTTTGGCGCTGTAGAATAATATTATCACATTTATGAAATCGTTCGTGATCACTCCTCGGTCAGTGAATTTCTTTATTGAAAAAAAAAATACATATTATATGGTATTAAAGTCTTGCACAACACGCATAAATTCCTGTTTACATTGTATATATCCAAACACAATTGTCGAATATTAATTTGTACACAATTCTACATGTATCAGTTTACAATATGTTTAAGTATAATGTATCCCCTAACACGTTTCTACTTTCACCATCGAAATGATCTTCAATCGAAACGTATGTGCCATCGATGTCACACAAACTATAATCGTCAAATAGTCAAGTTTATTGTCACACTGGGCACACCAATTCCATCACCACATTTATTTTCATTTATTATAATTTCTGACTGATAACTTACATTTGAAATCAATATCAACAAGTTTATTGTGCTTTTCAAGATTTTACTAAGGAATTTAACAAAGGCATTGTAGTATGTCGCTCGTGTTTATTTATTGCGTAAATTAACAAAATTTGGTCCTTGTTTTGATATTCTGAGGTCGATGTAAGATGCAATAAATAAGTAAACAGTGTAATGAAGTAAGTGTAATGCAAGCTACGCATGAATGTCTGAAGTTAGACCGCGGAAAAATAGTGGTCTCCTTTTTTATTTTCCATGTATTTCCATTACATAAATTCTTTATTTTATAGTTCAAAGAAACAGAATGTACTAATAATGATTCTTTAACAGTAGTATTGCCCACGTTGGAAAATCACTTTTAATACTGATACGACTAACATCATGATTTTCTAAACTTTTTTTTTCAAACACTAAACGCATTGATACTGTTAATAAATTTAATTATCTCGGAATTGTTGCTTCTCCCTGACGGTCATTTAAGGCATCACAAACTACGTTTTCGTGATAATCATGAGCATTTTTTTTTTATAACATCTATGTAAACTTTCCGATAATTTACTAGCCACAAATTGATTCTATTTGATAAACGTATATTGCCAATTTAATTTCCTACAGTGAAGATTGGAGATTTACTACAAGTATGTCCGTAGAACGTTTTCAGATGCAATTTCTTAACCATTTACCGGTGTTAAAAAGTACACAACAATATTTCGGTCGCCTTTATTGTCAATATGTCAGATATGTTAACATTAATTAATATTCGCTACGGTTATTTAGAACATCATACAATAAATTAACCAAAACGTTTATTTAAGGCCATTCCAAATTGATTTGTTTGTAAACAGATTTTTTTTAAGTTGAAGAGGCGAGCGAAATAATGTTTTTTGTGTTGTTTTTTTTTAAACAGGAAAATTCTCGAGCGAGCGAAGAGGAAGAATAAAAAACAAATCTAATTTCGATAGAAAAATATTGCATTAACAAGAAATACAGGTTTGGTTTACACAGCTTTATTTTACATTCAAATCAATTCTTATACAAAGAAGAATCTATGAACAAACAAGCAATAATATATCTATGAGTTATATTACTTTGCAGCCGTTAATGCTTCCGATATGATTTCATGTCGGAACGATGCTACAGCAAATTGACGTTAAACGATATGAGGTCGATGTATATCGACCTCATATTTATAGGAGTAAGTTGCATATGACATTTGACCACGAAATATAACCATACCATTGAAGTGAGGGAAACATGTTTACCTACTGCTGCTTATATTTGATTGAAGTTTTAAATAGTAAAAGCTGTGAAAAGGTATACCATGTTGCAAGCTGTGAACAGGTAAACCATGTTGCAATAGCACTTGAAGAGGGACAATCATCAAAATGATAATGACAGACAGTCGGACAAAGGCCATGCAAATAATCCATTGTCCCTACCTTATTTTAAAAGGGGCATATCGATGGCTAGTACGGTATTGTATTTTTCTGAAATAAATGTTTACATTACAAAGAACTTATTTGATGTTTCTGAAATACACGGACCTAGCTGTTAAACATGTTCCGTCAACCATGTATTTTAATACTTAAAAAACATTGTCCCTGTGACACTTTTAGAACCAGCCTTTAATGATGTTTATTTTTTGTTCACTTAAAATTGTGTTATAGGAAAAATTTGCCTACATACGAGAAGGAAATACCGTCCAAATGCCCATTTAACGAAGAAAATGCAAAAAAAATCTTACATCATGTTTCCCGATGTTGTTTTAAATTGAACATGCTTCAACGGTATCTGCTGATAGTTGCATGTTCGAACGTGAACAAACACATTCAAATAAGTCACTGAACGTTGCAGATGTGTTTATATGTATAAGGGGTTGGCTGCAGCAACTTTTCACCGCAGTTTGTTACAACGGTCACGACAGCGAAACATGAGCTGCTCACGCAGGAAGCCATTTTTTCTGGTCGTCTCGATCGAATTTTTTAGCGTCTGCTGTTATCGATTAAAAAAGTTACGAAACACTATATTTGGCATTCGTATTCAGCGTCAAAATCGTTTCTGCGAGATGGCGTTTTTTTTTTCACATATTAAAAAAAAACACACATGCGCCATGGTTACAAAAGGACACAAAAATGAGTGCGAGCGTTAAAACAAAAACTTTTTTTTTCATTTTGAAAAAATATGAGCGGCAAATCCGACGTCCAACAAATCAATTTGGAGTGGCCTAATGTTGGTTAATGATTCCATTGCCTATCCAAATATATTCAACTGTTGTTCGTCTCTCACAGACTTGTTTCCTAACTAGTTTTTTACGAGGAATGGCTTTTTAGGGAAGTCGTTAATAACAATTGTACCAGTCGTTTACACTTTTGCTTTAATGGAAATATTTTGTGTTACATGGGAATCACGCAAATATGTCATATGCTTCATTTTTCAAAGCTTATGTAAATTACAAATATATATTCTTCATTGCAATTTAAAATATTTGAACGAATTCCAATATTTATAGTCGATAGATATTTTGTTTTAAACTGTAAGCAATATAATAATTATGTATTCATGATTTGTAATCTTTCCACAATACACCACACCACAGCTAACACGCCGGACTGGGTGTAGCCATCACTAGATAAAAACCGTATTGCATGTATGTAATATAGGTGTACTATTAATTGATTCTCTTGTTAAACAGTTATATGAAGATTGGAACATAGCAAACCAAATGATCCCCAAACTTGTGTTTGTGTCAGTTATAACAAGATTAATTTCTGACTGGTACTGTTTGACAAGGGTCCTTCGTGGGCACAATCTTGAACGTTTATTACAAAATTTACCAGATCTTTCGCTTTGCAAACATGGCCATGTTTGGACCACTTGGTAAATTGTAATACTCGAACTTCGAACCCTTGTTGCTACAACAAAAATCACACATTAAGCTAAGCATAAATGACTATTCTAAATAGTATAGTCTCGAAAGTGTAAAATGTCCATCGGACTTCTTAGTATTTCCGGAACATCTTAACCATGTATATATACGCGTTTACCTCACCAATGCGTTTGTAAACAACGACGCTATCCCTGTAATGCTCTGCTGCAGAGCTAGACATCAGTGTTGCTAAAAATGGGCCCGAAACGATGACTTTGTCATCAGGTGGAACGACCGACTGAACCTTAATGTAGACAATGATAATAAACCCACGAATAAAAAATGTAATAAGTATATCATTTGTATAATTATTGTCTATTATTGTGACCATAACCTGTTAAGATCTATTTCAACGTACAAACGCCTGATATTTATTTGCATTCTTAGTTGGTATTATAAATTGTCCTGCATTGAATGTGATATTCTTTCAATTGGTTATAAATCTTTGTCAGTTACGGATTGTCATTCACACGAATACTGAAACAACAAGAAGATATTGTACCTGATCGCAAAAAGTAACAACCGTTTTCACATAATGATCATATAGCAACCGGATGAAATCAATTTCTGAGCTTGCCGTAGCAAGCATGTTTGTTACAAGAGGTGAGAAAGGCGACTGTCTTTGGGAACCTAGTAGTTTTTAAAACGTTATTGGTACACAAACCATGTTTATACATAAGCATGCCAAATCCTAAATATATTTTAATTGCATAGCATACATATGTAATGATTAAAGCAGCTATTTAACTTCATTAATATTCCAAAGAAACACATTATGGTTTTCATCTGATTTTTAAGACAAATGGAAAAGGAAAACTTACACCGGATTTTCAATTGAATTGATTGTTCCATTGATTGTGATAAATGCTTATTCCGGCCGAAGCACTTGTACACTTTTGCGTCGTATTCACACCGAGCTGATGTGATAGTAAACGTTATTAAGTCGGATTGATTTGTTTCTAAAACAAGGGAACCATTTAAACTAGTAACATTTGCTACTGGATCACTTTCAAACTCGCAAATGAATTCGACTCGGTCACATTTGGTTACATTTACTGTCTTTAATGTATTGAAGCTGTTTATCGAAAACCGTTTCAACTCGGCTGCATCTAAAATTAATAGTTTAATTAATTATACGTTGATACAATCACTCAGCTTATGTAAACAATATTGGTATTCCTGTACAATTATAAACCATACTCATATCATACACTTTAAGGTAATTATCAGAACAGTTGTGTTAAAGACTAGAACTGTATCACAGCGAATTTGCAAAATCACAACGAATCTGCAAGTTGCATAAACCTACACTGTACATCGATGAAGAAAGTGCTTTCGGAGACACCATCTGATTCCTCACATAGCGTGGGTTGCATCTTGTTGGAAGCAATGCACGTATACATCCCCTCATCTGATGTAGGGACAGTTTCAATAATTAGATGTTTAGTATTGCTAGCTGCCATAGATTCGTTTCCGTGCCGCCACTTCAAAGTAGTTTCCGGTGGATTTCCAGCCGTATATGGACACATAATGTAAAGTTTCGTGTTCAAAAGACGTATCTGATTCTCTATACGATGTGCCACCGGTGGAACTATGATATAAGTTGTACGCAGAAGTATGAATTATGGATATTCGATGTGAAAGAAAACGTGTAACATTAATAATTACATCAGTAACGAAAACGGTGTTGGGAACGTATGAAATTATGTGATACACATTAATTTTGCCATAAGCTGTTGACTTACCTTACACATCCAGTTGAATAGTTGGTACTGCTTCTCCATAAACTGATTTGCCATACGTTGCTATCATTTCATTTTCAGCAGTGCACGAATATGTTTTATATTGATTCACACTTATGTTTGCCAATATTAATACATGACCTAATCCATAACTGCTTGGATTCCAGGTTTGCACTGGCTTTGGATTGCCGATTGTTGTACAAGACACATTTACAAATAATTTGTTGAAAGTACTCGACTACACGTAAAAACGTTCAGCACTGGCAGCTCCGGTGGGACTGAATTGTTTAAATACAACATTTAACTTAATACATGTAAGTTAACGACGCCCTTGTTGGAAAGCCTTGTTGGAAAGCTATTTTTGAATTGAAACAATTATATTATAAAAAAAAACGTACGAGTTCGGCTATTAATTCAGAATAACAACTTTCAAAAATATCATTTCACATAATTGTTTTAAAAGTTTTATTAAAATTGATATTATATTGAAACTTTCATAAAATGTCAAGCTAAACATTTGTCGTTTTATTCGCTCCTATTTCCTGTCCGTGTGTAGGCGACAGCTTATTTTGAGATTTAAATGAATATAAACCAGCATCGCTTATCTGAACGTTATGTATTGTCAGAACATTGACGTTTTTGACAGACGACATTTGAGTTACCCAAGAAACTATCGGTCGAGGATTTACAGTGCCTTAATAACATGTCGGATGGTATGCACACTACACGAATATCTCGAACGAGATAAGAAAGCAATATAAAGTGTGTTATATTGTACTCGCGACATTACAGCTACTATAAAACTGTATATTCACTAATCAAATGTAATTCATGTGTTTCCGTATCCGATTTACGGTAATTATACAGGACGGATTCATTAATATTTAACAGTTAACTACAGTAACTTTGAAGTTCCACTGGAAACAAGTTATTTTTGAAGAAATACACGTTATATGATTATCATACTCGATTTGAAAACTACGTATCAATGCGGAAGTAAAACTACAGCCGGTTGATCGTGTAAACTTCATAACTTTTTAGTACGCCATGTTTAACAAGGAAACGTTACGTTTAATTTCGGATATGTTTATTTCGTGGTAAAGTGCTCAACAGAAGCATGATTACAGGATACAACAAACTTAGCATACGCAACATACTAGGTGTATTGCTTTACGTCGCGTGTTTACGTGGTATGTGTTTATTTAGTTAAATTATTGTTCAACCAAATTAACATCTGACAATAATTTATGTAAAGCTTTAATAATGTAACCAACTGACATTGATCAGCGTACGTTTAGCATATGTAAGTGCGACACTCGCACAGAGCTTGTACATACACGTACACACACACACACTGATTACAATCTGGTTTATTCATTTTAACACTACCATTTAGTTCTCATTTATCGAAATAATATCGAACAAAACAACTATATCCACCGTCGTAATTCCTGTGACCCTGAAGTGGTAACCGTAATTATGAGCCAGTGTGATTTACTAAATATTTTTCAATGGCACTAGGGATATAAAGCAGTTGCGAAAAAACAAGAAGTAATCTTTAGCCACCACGCTTGACTTATCCATTCTCCATACCGTATCAGTGACGTAACAATGTAACCAAGATTCATGAAAACTCCATAACAACTCCATTATAAGTATAGAATATATGGAGCAGACGCAAAAATGGAAGCTCACACATTTTTAATTTACAAGCAATATATTGACATTGAACCGGCATGACTAAATAGAGCGGTCTGCACATCGTCTTAAAAATCTATACAGTGTGTTTAAGTTTCCTTCTTTGAAACTCCTACAAAGGTTAAACATGATATGGTGCGGAAACGAAAGTGAAGGTCAAGCGTTTTTACCTTCAAATGTGACCCTTGACCTTAAGCTGTCATGACTGACATCTGGACATTGCCCCCAATGACTTCAAAATTGAATCAAAGATTTATAAATAAACCCTCAATGGGTATATGAGATATTATTAAACACGAAAGTAAAGATTCAAACGTTTTACCTTAAAGTTTGACATTGAC